>JAFHAR010002169.1:30443-50261 GCA_019677225.1 Absidia healeyae | reverse complement strand
AAAAAAAAAAAAAAAAACTCTTTTTTTCTTTTTGTTCTTTTTTAGATCATTCACTACAATCATGGTCGCCACAACACCCAACAAAAAAGTAAGCGGCGGATCAGCACTCAAACGATTAAAGACATCACTTCAAGCAGCTGGGGTGGTGGGTCAGCAATCAAAAGCAAGTCGATCCAAGAAAGATCGTAAAAAGGGCAAACCTAGTGAAGTCGGCAAAGTGGACCATTCAGCAAAGTTGAACGTCATTCGTGGTGAATTCAATCCATACGAAATGAAGATGACTCGTACCAAGTTTGATGTGGTTGGTCGGAAGGTCAAGGGTGTTACAGGGAAACCTACCTTATCAAAGCAAGTGGGTGAAGACAATGTAAGTACAATACTATTTATTGGGGAAGAGAATCATGTACATAGGACTCATCGAACCGATATTCAACTGACTTTTTTTTTTGGTTATAGCGTAAAAAAACTCTTTTGGTGGAAATGCAAAACAAGAATCGTGTTGGTGGTATTGTTGATAAACGTTTTGGTGAAAACAATCCAAATTTGACGCCTGAAGAAAAGATGTTGGAAAGATTCACAAAAGAACGACAGGTAAGATAGGGCGAACATTAATAGATCAAGTCAATAGACTCACTTTTTTTTTTATTTCAATAGCGCAATGCCCGAGCATCCTCCTCTCTCTTCAATTTGGACGACGAAGATGAAATGAATCTTACCCATTATGGCCAGTCTTTGGCTGATATTGACGACTTTGATGATACAGGCTTGGCTCTCAGCGACGAAGAAGATAATGGACAATTGGATCGAAGTATTGTGAACAAGATGCATTTTGGTGGTTTTGATGACGATGAAAAGGAAGCGAAGGATGATACGGATCGACCCAAATCCAAGAATGAAGTCATGAAGGAACTTATCGCCAAAAGCAAAATGCACAAGGTAAAGTCGATTCACAAAATCAATAAACTCAAGAGATTATGTTATTACATGGAAAATATGAAAAAACAAGCAACTCACCCTTTTTTTTAGTACGAACGACAAATGGCCAAACAAGAAGATGATGATATCCGTGCAGGGTTGGATGAAGATCTCAATGACATTCGTGGTCTTTTGAATATCGATAAGCGTAAACCTCTTCCTTCTCAAAACCGATTATTTGCCAAAACGGAACTCGAACACACCCGGAAATTGGAAGAAGAAGGCGATAGCAAAAAGGACGACAAACTCGAGGACGACTATGAAGATTACGACAAAGCTCTCCGTGATCTGGCCTTTGATCGACGTGCACAAGCGACTGATCGAACCAAAACGGAAGAAGAATTGGCTTTGGAAGAAAAGGAACAATTGGAGAAGGCGGAACGAGCAAGAAAACGACGTATGGAAGGTTTGGATTCTGAAGACGAAGAAGAAGGCCGACACTCTCACAAACGGGGTAACAACAAAAAACAACGCAAATCTGGTGCTCCTCAAGGTGATGATTTAGACGATGATTATCTTGATGAAATGGAAGAAGAAAAACATCAACTTGGTAGCGGCCTTACCTTGGATGATATTCAAAACGGTGCTTACGATCTCAATGCTGACATGGAAAGTGGGGATGATGAAGAGTCTGGCGATGATGATGATGACGACGAAGAGGACGACGACGAAGAAGAATCCGAAGTCGATGACTTGGAAGGTGACGAAGTACCTGACTTTGGGGATGATGACGGCGATGACATGAATGAACTTGGACAACATGGCACAGTGGTCAAAAAACCCAGCAAAACTACAAAGGTGGCATCTTCTGATACAGCGACTGGTGATATTCCTTACACTTTCAAATGCCCTACTACACATAGCCAATTACTTTCTATCATGGATGGTCTCAAGGTGGAAGATGTTTTAACGGTGGTCAAGCGAATCCGCGTTTTGTATCATGTCAAGATCTCTCATGGAAACAAAGAAAAAATGGCTGGCTTTTTTGGTGTTGTAGTCGATCATCTGGGATACGTGGCTTCAACAACTAGTCCTTTACCCACCAAGGTCCTTGAAGGTCTTGGACAACATATCTTTGAAATTGCACAACAAGTCCCCGATGCAGCTGCTCAAGTGTTTATTACCAAGGTCAAGCAAATGCAAGGTGATATGTCCAAGAAAATGCGCCTGGCTCAAAAATCGTCTTGTTGGCCAGATGTGGAAGAACTGACTATTTTACGATCTCTTGGGCAAGTCTTCTCAACATCGGATTTGAATCATTTGGTAGCTACACCAGCTGCTATTTTTATGGCTCAAGCCCTGTCACAATGCCCCACTCGCACGGAAACTGATGTCGGTCGTGGTCTCTTTTTGACTCAAATGTTTTTAGAGGTATGTGAAATTAATAGTTTAGAAAAGGGGAAAAAATGATATGCATGTTACTTACGTTTTGAATTTTATTGTATCTAGTACCAAGCCATCTCAAAAAGGCTTGTGCCAGAAGCCCTCAATTTTTTGCATCGCTCGATCGTTATGCTGGTACCCGAATCTACTTTTGGTGATCAAATTCCTGGAACCTTCCCGTTGACTGGTGAATCGTCAACGTTGGCGATCAAAGATACTCAAGGAAAATCATTGTCCTCAATTCCATCTATTTCTTTGGATCAACTGGTGAACGAAGGTGATGACGCGAAAGACAACACATTACGACTCTCTCTTATGCAAGCATCCTTACGCATGGTCGAACAATATCTTCAACTTTATGCATCAACTCCCGCCTTGGTGGAAATTTTTGAACCCACTATGTTATTGGTCAAGCAAATACAAACGGTGACATGGCACAAAGAATTAAAGGTAAGGACATTCATATTGATGGAGTAAAATGTTGATTATCAAGTTACTTATGGCCTTCTCTCCTTTTTTCTTTTCTTTGAAAATAGACATTGATCAGCCACCTACAGAACCGCCTTGAACGTCAAATCAAATTCTGTATTGAAAAACGCATCAAAACACCACTACGAATGCAACAACATCGACCTATTCCTATTGCTCAACATTTACCCAGGTTTGAAAAGGGCTACTCCATGGATCGCCATTATGATCCTGACCATGAACGCTCTAGCACCGCCAAGCTGGAAGCACAACTCAAGAAGGAAAAGAAGGGTGCCATGCGTGAATTACGAAAGGACAACATGTTTATGGCTCGTGAAAAGGCGAAGATGAAGAAACAAAAGGACGAAGACTACAACAAAATGATCAAGGGTGTGATGACTATTCTGGAAGGTGATCAAGCGGAAAAGAACAGATTGGAACGGGAAAAGATGCGCGAATCAAGATAGGTCTTTGTAGTTTAGAATAGTATATTATAGTTTAGCATCTTTTTTTTTTTTATTCTTTTTTTTTACTTTTTATTCCTTTGTTACCCCTTATACATCCATCCTCCCTCATATTTTGCAACACAACATTATTCTTCTAGTTTATTTTTATTTTAGTTTTTTGGTTTATCACTTTTTTTTTTACTTCATCTCATCATTTATTACTGCACATAGAACACATGATACTTTATACATTTGAATAAACACTTTTGCTCTTGGAGCTTTTAGAAATCCAAAAATTTGTGTTATTTGAAATTTTTTGAAAAAAAAAGTGGTGGTTTTTATCATATGGGGTTGACGTTGGCTTATGGTAGAGAAATGGGGTGCGGTCAAAAATTGGCTTTTACTTGGGTTGCTACATAGGTACCGGTTAAGGGGATTCTATGCTGGATATGTTGGTGGAATTGCAGCAGGAGGTTAAACTTAAGCAGAATGATTGGGGCAGCATTTCATGTAGAAAAAAAATGGGGACGGGGGTAGTCAGAATTTTTAGGGAGCTGACGGATGGGTTGTGGCAGTGGATCGGGATGGTGAATAAAATAGCTTGACAGATGTTGCCGAGATGATCCACATAGCGAAGCTGTTGCTCACCCATATACATACACAAACACATCATCAATATACACACATCAACTATGCACAAACATCAACCATACACACACATCAACTATGCACACACATCAACCATATTGTATAAAATACTCAGACACCAAACATAAAGTAATAAATAAAAAATGTTTTTTATTGTGATAATATAAAAATAAGGAGTTTGTACAATAGTAGAGCTAATCTATTCTTCGTCGGCAGCAGCAGCCTTCTTCTTGTCTTCATCACCAGTGACACGAGCTATTGTTCAAAAAAAGAAAGGGGTGAGTAAAGAGCTCAATATTATAGACAGGCTTCTAGTTTGAATTACTTACTGTAGATAACTTGAGCATGATGAATGGTAAGAGGCTTGATGAGACCTTGAGCAGTAAGTTCCTTGAGGGCAACACGAGCAAGAGAACCGTTCAACTTGAGACGATCGACCAAGACAGATTGACTGATGAGCTTGTAGGTAGGTACTTCCTTGAAGAGACGTTCGTAAGTAGGCTTGTCCAAGACCACCATGTTGTTGGACTTGTCCTTGACCTTCTTGGCAGACCACTTCTTCTTGGCTTTCTTTCCCCCAGAAGAGGAGCTAGGCTTAGCAGCGACGTCCTTCTTAGCCTATTGTTAAAAATAAAAAAATAAAAAAAGTCGTTTGAATACATTTCATGTTGAATCTAATTACACATTTGAGTCCATGCAACCAGTTATCCAATCCAACCCAGCCCATCCATCCATTCATCTATCTATCCATCCATCAATATTCTATCTAAAAATTGCATTTTTTTGTAATACATCTCCAAATTCCTTTCCCCCTTCCTTTATATTCTCCAAAGTATACGTTTCCTTACCATAATGGATATTCAGAGGAAGAACAAAATCAAGGAATGCGAAAAAATCAATTTTATAGAATCGGGCCACTTCGGGGTTTGAAAATTAGGGAGAGAGTTTTTTTTTGCATTGATTCTCTGATTGTTATATAAGAAGGCTTATTTCAATGAAAGCTTAATCAAAATTATATATAGATGAAGTAAAATAAGAAACAACAAATGTGGTATAACTTTATATAAGTCTGCGCTATGTCTCAAGTAATAAAAACATGCTGATTTTGGCAAGGAATGAAAATTGCCCTGGTATCGGAGTTTAAAATAAAGACCAAAGAAAGGCCAAACAATAATCAATGATGAATGGATACATAAACAAAAAGACAAAGAAAAGTAAATTAATTAATATACACAAGCCGCTATTAGGATTCACTCTTTGTTATCACATCACTACTATCTACAGTATTCCTTGTATCAGCCACATTATTTGCTAGTATTGGATTACACTGATTATGATATAGAGTATTCAGTCTAGATCATTCATCAATCATTTTTTACTGATAAAGGAAATGTGATCAGCATCATCATTATTTTGAGCAATTTTATAAAACCATTCATCCGGTAAATTTCATTGTTAGCCTCAGAAAGGGCATAATCATTCATGACTAGAATACCGGACGAGCCTAAAAAAGCCGTGCTTCCTTCCTAATATTGAATTTTCAGGAGGTCAGCTCTAATGCAATTAGGGGGGCCGATCCCATCTTCTTTCCCAAGCAAATTGTTGCTACTGTACCCAATACCATATAAATAAGGAATTCCCTCTATTCCCTCTTCTTCCTCTCTATATCTTTTACTTTTTAACAAAAAAATGTTAAAGCTCTTTTACATATGCTGTATTTCTCTCTTCGTTTTTGCCGTCACTTCCTACCCTGTACCTCTGGACAGACTTGAACAAGGTTCTGCCGCTACTAGCATGGACAAACGTTATGGCTCTCGTTATGGCTGTATTCAGACCAGAGAAGATAAGTCTCCCATCTGCAAACATCCTTAGCGGTTTCTCACATCTACTATATCCACATACAACTTACGATGCAAACATCTGTCGATCTATAAACAATCCGAATATTATAAAAGCTGCTCGTTCTGGGCGTACTTCAAGAATAGAAAAATAAAAACACTGCTTCAAAAAAAAAAAGAATTCCTCTACTCTCTTCTCTTTTTTTTTCAGCTCTACTACCTTTTGTTATTATACTGTAGCTGGCCAATATGATACCGACAGAGACTGCCCTCCTTCACATTCTGTTGTTGTTTTTTTGGCCATCAACAACATCAACTTATCACCATCAAGACTCCATCTTCGAACAGTGGCGATAGTAAGTTACTGGCGTGCAACGAATGAAATGAAGCAAATCATATCTTCTTTACCGGATGCCTTTTTTTTCTAGGAGCTCATTGAATGCCTCAAATATGTTTACCTGTACTAGTGTCTGATTGGTCTCCGACCTCTAGGAAAACGATATGACCATGTCTATGAAAGGTAACAACAACCATTTTTGTATTATTATTCATTGTATTATCGTACAGTGAGATTACGCTTGTATTCTTTCTAACCTGACTTTTTTTTTAGATTTATATTCCAGTTTGATTCTCGCTGTGATGATTGGGTGCTTGCTGTGCATCTCGTTGTATCTGAAATATATGGGAACTGACACCTTCTGACATCAAGGTAACAGCAAAAGCGAAAATTACCATTGTGCCTGACTTTTTCTTTTTGGGGTGGATCTAGACTCGAGACTGGTTACTCTATCTCAGCAAAATCAATCGAATAAATCACTATTCCAATTCACCGAAGACGCGACGACAATCTATATGAAATAAATAGTGGCCAAATATGTACCTGTCTTGGAAACGGTGACTCTTTTTTTTGTACATCTACCAACGAACTACTGGAAGTCTGGCGAAGCAGAATGGCAAAGTAAGTTTTACTGGCGTAAGGAAAGACAATAAACTGGACCTGATTTCATTTTATTTTTTATGCGCTAGGTTTCGGCAATGGTGTTTTTTGTTCCGCCAAATGTCCCGTTTTGGTTATGATGGTGCGTACGCCTCCTCCCCAATTGGTTATCATCTGACTTTCAATTTCTATTTTTTATTTTTTTTATCTTTTTTTATTCTTCTATCCTTCTCTTTTACTTTTATATCCTATACGACTCTTGATATGAATCCAATAAACTTCGACTGGATAAATCAAATCAACACAAACGAAACAAATGATGACGGAAACATACTTCAATCTCTAGGCTTGGACTCAACAGAATTGGGTGATGGTGGCGGACAGGACATTGTCAAGTATTTATTTGATTCTGCTCAGTTTGTTACTCCTTTGGATTCTACTTCGGTGCCTATAGTAACATCGCCACTCAGTAGTAGCAGTAATAGCAGCAACTATACAGATGGTGATAGCCCAAAATCAGCAACAGCGGCATCCTTGAACAGCAACAGCAACAGCAACCTCACCACAATGCCGACATTGGACCAAACTTGGCTCATGACATTGGATCCACAACTCCCTTTCACAATGACATCAAACAATCCAACACCATCTTCCATCAAATCTACTACGCCGTCGACTACCTATTCAAGGAAAATGCGAATCAAAAAGAATCGGGAACCCATCTTTGTTACTGAAAAACCGCAAAATGCATACAAGAAAAGAACCAGAAAACCACCAACAACAAATACTGTTAAATCAATACCACCGTCGTCAAATTTGCCTCCTATCGACGAAAAAGAACAACCGCAGCAACCACAGCAACAACAAGACTCTTCTTCCTCCCCTTCTTCACCGTTTGAGGATGATGATGATATGGATATCAACGACCCTTTGGATAAACAGCACATGTCGTCCAAGGAAAAACGTCAGCTGCGCAACAAGATCTCTGCCAGGAACTTCCGAGTACGAAGAAAAGGTAACACAATCACTCACACACAAAAGAAAGCAAAATCATGACCTTGTGCTTCTTTCAATACTTATCAATGTTTCATTTTTTAGAATACATCAACCAATTGGAAAATCTGGTAGACCAACAAGAGGATGAAATGGTTTTGTTGAAAAAAGAGAACAAACGGTTGACCAATCTGAATCAGCAAATGGTACAAGAATTATTACAGTTGAGATCTCAACAACCATCCCATATCTCACCAGCACAGCCACAGCAGTTACAGCAACAGCAACAGCAACAGCAACAGCAACAGCATTATCATCCAGCACAACATTTGATGATCTCTCCATCCTCTTCGGAAACCAACTCACCACCTGATATTATGGATACTTTGCTGGATTTCGGTCTCTTCACCAACGACTCTTACTTATCTCATTCGCTAATGCCTGACATTGATCTCTCTCGTGTTCTTGGCGACAAACTGAAAAACCTACCTCCCTCGACTGCTTTAGAAGATCACCGGGAATTGATGGCAACGTATCCATTACTGGCTCCTACACTTGCTTCTATGGTGATACGGCATACGCTTTCTTTACACTACGCGGCATATCTATCAAATGTATTTCCTTACAACACATCTTCACCAAAGAATGAACCATTGGATATTATGCATCTAGATGATTGGGTCGCTGCGGTTTCTTCAACAACAAAGTCAAGTACCCGACATGATGATGGTGGTGACGATCCAAACGAAAATGGAGAAACAGGTCTGGTCTCATCGCACATAGTGGAACGGATGAGATCCTTATCGTCTTCTTCTCCTGGGAACAATGATGATGGCGACGACACTTGGACGAGGGAATTTGAAAAGAATATTTTACAGCAACACTATCCTTATTATGCGTTTATGCGACTCCGAGGTCTCTCTCATGATGATGTTATTCGACGTTGTCAGGCTTCCGTGCAACGTAGAATGACGACTGAACGGCAACGACGTAGAAAGGCGGTCTCTTCCTGTAGCAAATGGCAAGCGCTTCAAGGATTCTCTGCCGTGGCAGCTACATTACTTCGCAACCCTTCTCGGACACCTATGATCGCTTCTGTCATTCAAGATACCAAGGCTTGTCAAGTCTCACAAAGGAATATCAAAAACAAGGTGCCTTCTATGGTGGCTGCTCCTTTGCGGGCTCTCAGAATTGGTGGTGGCAAGGCTTAGTTTAGTTGTTAGTGACGGTTTTGTTTTTAGATGTCGTATAGTATATATGTTTTGCCAAATAGTATTTGACCCTACACCCCTTTACCCTTTATTATTATCTTGTTTATAGACTTTTAATAAAACATTTATTATATTCATTATTCTTGTCTTCTGCGAAATCTTGTGGTTAGTGTATTTTTGGGCGGCGTTTATATGAATTTGACGATCTGCGGCGGAGATTTGATTCCATCTATATCAAAAAAAAAAAAAATCACAAATTCAACTTCTTTCCTATTCAACGACATGACTCAAACATCAGTGGCGGTCTCTTTTACCGGTGGGAAGGATTGCTGTCTTGCTTTACACAGGGTTATTGATGAAGGTTTTAAAGTTGCTGTGCTGGTCACCTTTGCGCCTCCCGATAAACCCTTCCGCGCTCATCCTATGGCCATGATTAAGCAACAGGCTCAAGCTCTTGGTATTCCCCACATTGTGTGCACTATCAATGGTCCCAACTATCTACAATCATACAGGGATAAGCTTCTCGAACTCAAGGAAGAATATGATATTGAAGCTCTGGTGACAGGTAAGAATAGAAAAATGGATATAAAAATTCCTTGACCTGAACGATCGTTATTCTTATTTCTTTAGGCGATATACTACAAGTGTGCTCTGACTTTATGGAACGGGCTTGTGAAGATATTGTGTTGCTTATACGACCATTATGGCAACTTTCACGCAAGGGTATATTGGAAGACATTTGGGAACGTCCTTTCTCGGTAATGGTAACTTGTATCAATCGGCGCAAACTTCCTTCTTCTGACAAGGATAGTGGTGTGGGTGCGTTTTTATCTCCGGAATGGCTCAAGAAACATGCTGAAAAAGATGGTGCGGATTTGGCTGGTGAATATGGAGAATTTCACACTATGGTCCTCGACTCGCCGTTATTTGTCAATGGGAAACTGAAGGTGTGTGGCTATCAAAAGGAAGAAGATGACTACCTCTTTTATCACACCAATTCTGTAGAACTAGTACAAAAGTAGGCTCCATATTTTCCATCCTCTCACTCTCTCTATTGTCTGTTTTTCATTTGACTTAATTTTATCGTTATTCTATTATTCTTCATTATGCACATTACTGCTGTCCTTCCCCCCCCCCTTGACACCGATCTGTCACTGATCAATCATTTGTCCCATTATTTTTATTTGAATCTCCGATCACTTTTTTGGCCTCAAGCCACTCAAATTTCAACAATAAAGCCTTTTTTTCTTTTTTTTTTTTGGGTGTCCTCTTTCTCCTCCTTTTTTTTCAAAAAACAAAAATTCTTATGTCTGAACCATCTACTACACCTGTGACGACGAAAGAAGATCAGGATCTCGCCAAATCTACCTTATTTGTACGTGGGATTCCATATGATGCCACCAGCAAGGATCTCGAAGCTTTCTTCAGCGATGTTGGACCTATTCGAAAATGTTTTGTGATCACCGAACATCGTGGTGAAGATACGATCAAGGAAGGTGAACCTGGATTCAAGAACAAGGGGTTTGGTTACGTCCATTATGCTATGGCCGATGATGCTCAACAAGCTTTGCAAAAGCTCTCCTCTGTCAAGTTTAAAGGCGGTAGAAAACTTCGAATGGAACTCGCCAAACGACGAAAGGAAACAACTGAAAAACATTCTGCCAAATATCCTCAAGCAAAGACCTCAGCTCGACCCGCTTCCACGGAAAAACCTGCTACAAAGACGGCGACAACACCAACAACAACAACCACTGCTGCAGCAACTGGAACACCGAATGCTACTACTGGACAAGACAAGTCGGCTCGATTGATTGTGCGTAATCTGCCTTGGAAATACCGTGAAGCTGATTTGAAGAAACTCTTTGGTGAAAAGGGCAATGTGGTCGAAATCCAGCTCCCAAGAAAGTTTGAAAATGGTCCTCTTCGTGGGTTTGCCTTTATTCAATATGAAAAGGTGGAAGATGCTGAAATTGTAAGTACTTGGAATCATTTTGGAGCGGGGATAATGTTACTGACTTACTTTTTTTTTCGGGTCAATAGGCTGTGAAAACTTTGAATGCTACAGAACATCACGGACGAACTATTGCTGTGGATTGGGCTCTCTCTAAGGACCGATTCAAGAAAATGGAGGAAGTCGAGGATGCTGAAGGCGATACCAACATGAAAGATGCGCAAAACGATGAAGACAGCAGCGACAACGATAGCAGCAGCAGTGATGAAGAATCTGACAGTAGTGATGAAGGATCTGATAGCAGTGATGATGACGACGATGATGCCGAGGACGAAGAACAAGAATTGGAATCTGATGCCGAAGAAGAACAAGAATTGGAATCCGACGCTGAAGAACAAACTGAAGACGACAAGAAAACCAAGTCTGCTCACCGATTCCCCGAAGTATCTGTTGGAACTACTCTTTTTGTGCGCAACCTCTTATTCGAAACCACAGAAGATGATTTGAAAGATCTGTAAGTAGGAAAAGAAGAAAAAAAAGGATATGATTGCAATTTTACTAAAACATACATTTTTTTTCTTATTCTTTTATAGATTCAAGCAATGGGGGCCCGTGGTTTATGCTCGTATTACTCGTGACAAAGAATCTGGATTATCAAGAGGCAATGGATTTGTGTGTATGCGAAACAAGGACGACGCCGATCAATGTTTGGAAGAAGCCGATGCTTTACGCAAAATGTCGGTCAACGATGGTACCGATGATCAAACAGCTCTCAACTCTCTGATGTCCAAGCGTGAAAAAAAGAAAAGCAACGTTGCGTATTCAAGTATCCTCACTCCCGATGCTGGTTCTGGTGAAGGTCTCAAGTTTACTCTCCATGGCCGTGTATTGGATGTCACCCGTGCTTTGGATCGCCAATCTGCTCAAAAAATGAAGGACGACAAGGACTCTCTCAAGAAGAAGGACGACGTTCGCAACCTGTACTTGATGCGTGAAGGTGTCATCTTTCCCAACACTCCAGCAGCCGAAACCATCACCCCCTCCGAATTGCAAAAACGCCAAATGTCATTCTCTCAACGCAAAAAATTCATCAGTGGTGACCCATCTCTGTTTATCTCTAAAACCCGTCTCTCCATCCGTAACTTGCCCATCAAGGTCGACGAAAATGAACTCCGAAAACTTGGTATGGACAGTATTCAAAAATTCAAGGAACAAGTCAAACGTGGTATCCGAACTGATCTGACCAAGACTGAAAAGGAAGAAGGATGGCAATACAAACCTCGTGTCAAGCAAGCCAAAATTGTGCGAAGCAAGGACCGAATCGACTCTGCTACCCAGAAACAACGTAGTAAAGGTTACGGGTTTTTGGAATTTCTCACACACTCCCATGCTATGGCTTCTTTACGTTATCTCAACAACAATCCTGATTTGTACGACGGCAAGCGGTTGACGGTCGAATTCTCATTGGAAAACTCAAAGGTTATGGAACGAAGATCTCAACGTGGTCCCGATGGCAAGATCACTGCTGAACGACAAAAGGAACGCGACGACAAGAAGAATGAAAGATACGCGCAACGACAGGAGGATGGTGGACGCGGTGGTCGTGGTGGTCGTGGTGGTCGTGGTGCTAGTCGTGGTGCAGACCGTGGCGATCGAGGTGGTCGTGGAGCAAGCCGTGGAGCAAGTCGTGGAGCAAGCCGTGGTGATCGAGGTGGCCGTGGTGCAAGCCGTGGTGCAAGTCGAGGTGCTGGTCGTGGTGCCGGTCGTGGTGCCAGTCGTGGCGATCGTGGTGGCCGTGGTGCCAAGCGCCAATCAGACAGTGGATCAAGTGACAGACCTCCCAAGAAAGTTAGACAATAGATAGCTCATTTAGTATTAGTATTAGTATTATCATTCATTTATTCATATCATTTTATTAGTCCTTCTCATTTTTTGTACATTACAATAAAAAAAAACTATTTTTCCTCTCATTTTGACTCAAATTGTAGCTGTGTGGTGATTATATGATTGGTGATTTTTTGTCGACGTGGGTAAAGGTTGGGAAGTGGGATTATGAGTCGGCTATAATAGGTAGGATCAAGTGAAAATTATTATGGTCGAGTGGTTACTGTAAAAGAATTTATGTGGCAACAAGGAAGTACTTCATATATGGCCAAAAAAAATTATGGGCGGTCTTTCAACGTGTTCTTACTATAAAAGGGAATGAATGATGCGAACATGAACAATATTTGATTCCAACCCTGACTCTGATTATCGATAAACGCTGTCGATTAGCTAACGGGTAATAAATGATTGATAATTTAACATTGTGTGTAATTCGAATAAATACATATGCTTCTCAGTGTCTTCTTATCTACATACTATTGGCTACAGCGTTATATAGCAGATCAAACCTTGTACTTCTCTACTACGCCCTATCTATGTGCAGTACAAGGATTGTAATTCATATTATACCAGCTTACTAAACATATCAACGATCATAAAGCTAAAATGTGACTAACTGAAAAAACACAAGTAGACTGTTTTGCCTCATACTTGGTAAGAGCGAGTCACGTGACCAGCAGGCTGATTACCCTTCTATATGACAGGTCAAATTTATTTAACATGTGTCCCATATGGTCTAGTGGCTAGGATCCGGCGCTTTCACCGCCGTGGCCGGGGTTCGATTCCCCGTGTGGGAAGATCATTTTTACATGATTCAATAGCGGAGTTTTAATATGATGTGCGACTATTTTTGTAACGGTGAATTTTTTATGTTTTGATTGTTTTTAGGCCTTGTAGTGGATGATAATACCAAATATTACAAGGTATAACAGTATTTTCTTGAAGATTCTTCTTGAGTATGTATAAGTTGATTTTTAGAGTCGGAATGTGAAAATTTATTTTCTGTCCTAGACTGTCGTGTGACTAACATTTAGTATTTATATCTCAATTCGTTACTTCAATAAATCTTTATCTCTTCCTCCTTCTTTTATCTTTGACTCGGTTTATCTATTTATCTCTTTACTTCTATCTCCGCTATCCCGCTCACCTAGTCTTTACAAGACCATGGCGGAGTGTGAATATTTGCTGGAGTACTTGACCAAATGTATGATTACCACCTATATACATAAAAAAAAAATGTATGATTACCAAACCCGAAAAAATCTTTCACACATAAGTTAATGATTTCGATTTTTGAACGAGAAAGCCTATGCCTTGAAGGTAATTAATCTTCTTGGATGAAAAATTGGCAGCCGCCTCCCTCTCTTTCAAGCGGAGTAATGTGCGGAGCGTCGCCAAAAAAATTTTTTTCCAAAAAAAACAACAAAAAAAACTATAAAAGGAGCCACTTTCCAGCACCTTCAGTTTTTTTCTTTAGTGACCGTACTCTACAGGATCTGTATACAGTACATTACCGTTCTACGTTTTTCAAACTAGACACATTTATCAAGCTAGTAGATGATTCTTAGCAGACTTTCCTATGAGTGAAGTGTATTATGGATGACTCTCAGGGTCGACTATGATAGTTGATGATCTCGCCTGTTCGCTTATTCCAAGGACATGGCACGGAAAGAGCTGCAGTCTGATAGCTTTTATTCCTTTTTTTGTAAAACTCAAATGAAAATTTTTTTTCCTGTGGCTTCCTCGTTACTGCGTCTCAAATTGTAGTTGTGACAACATCTCTTCGGGTATGTTTTTAAACTCCGGATTCCTCGGTCCTTATCTAATCATTCTTGCCTATATCAAGCAAAAAAAAGTTACCTTAGTTTATGCATGAGTTTCGAAAAGAAACAAGTATCCTCCATAATTTTTTGTTGACGGTCTTGTCATGGCCAGTCGGGTAGTAGTTGGGACGAGGAAACGCCGCAAAGCTAAAAAAGGGAATTCTTTTGATAAGAAAACGATGGATGAGATATGCTCACATAAAGAAAAGGATGATCACCCATATCATATAGCATCTATGCTCCCTGCGATGGTATACATGAAACATTTGACATCTATCATATCATGTATATTATAGGATTAAGGGATGTGTTGCAGTATGTATGATACAGTACAAGTGCGATTGATAGTGATATGATACTGTATAATAGACTCGACCGTTGTTGTATTCCGGCAAACATTGTGGGTAAACATTATCGATATGATATCAGCTGTCTTTTTTATCATATTATGATAAGAAGTAGAATTTGACACTTTACTTACTATATTGAACATCCTTTTCTTTTTCGCTTTCGGGGTTGACCGGGAAATTTCTGTAATTAATTAATTAAAAAAATACGTTCATGAATAGGATATAATAAAGTAAAGAAAACCAACCCGTTAGCAAAAGATGCAATGATGTACTGTGTACGGTATAAGCGCATTTCAACCCATCACATGCTTTTTTTGATTTTTTTCCAGCGAAGCATGAAAACGAGGGGTAAGCGGAGATTAAATATAAAATAGGCAACCTACAGTAGAGATATTTATAATGAATATTTTCGTATTTCTCTATTTGTCTTTCTCTTTATTATCACTTTTTTTATTCATTTTGTTGTTTTTATCTTGTACTCCCTTATCATCACTATCATTACCCATAAACTTGCTTGTTGAAACCAATTCGAGTTCCTGTTTACTCAGTCTCGTTCCAAAAAAGGGATAATCAGTTTCTCTCTCTCACTTTTTTTTATTTTATATTTTTTATATACCCTACTCCTTCTTCCCCTTCTTATACTTGACTGTCATTTTATTATTGTTTACAAGAAAAAAGTATTGTTTTTCTTTATGAAGAAAAAATACGCCGTCTCTGCCGAACGACTCCTGTCTGATACCCTTTTCCCAGATCGCTCATCAAGAAACAATCGCAGGGCATCTAAAGGTGACGATGACTACAGCAACAATGGTAACCACTCTAGCGAAGACGAAGCGAAAAATGACCCACTGGCAACCAAGGTTTGGCGTTGTTATACCAAAGGAAAAGACAATCTACCCAACGGTGCAAGAATGGAAAATCTGACTTGGCGTATGATGGCAATGACATTGGCAAAGACCGCGAAACGGAATTCACTCTCCACTGGAAATCAACAGGACGATTCTATTATGAGGCTTGATCACGATCCAATGTTACTTGATGAACCGAATGCCACTTGTTCCATCATACCACCTTCAGCTGGCGATACTACTTCTCTCTTATCCTCCTCCGCCCCACCGTATACTTTACTGGATGCTTTATGCGACGATGAAACTCAACAAGATTTGAAAAATGTGATGGTCTCTGGAAGCTCACGCGCATCTACCTCAACTGAACTGGTGAAGCAGCTATCCGCAAGTATCTTTTTTTATTTTTTATTTACTCACACATACACGTATAGAGGAAGATTATCTCACGTAGATTGTTTTTGAACATATAGCAAGACAAACGACAAAACGGACTTATACCATCATCAAGCATCAATATTCCTTTGCATGACACAGATACGGACGAAAATGATGGCGTTGGGGAAAACAGTTATGAATACGAGGGTGAGGAGGATGATATGGTCTGGGAAATGAACAACAGCAACATTCGACCGCTACCACCGGAACAAGACTATCTGTCTACAACAGCAACAGCAACAAACTTGACGAGTCATTCTGTGCCGACATTTCACCCAACAGCATTTCCAAATCCACAACATCGAACGATATTGACACATCCAAGCTATGAACCTCTACCAGCATCTCAGCATTTGGCATCTTCTGTCAGTAATGTATATGGGTTTCACGAGTCAATGGGCCTTCATCCTCACGCAACGCCCTACCACTACTCACCTTCTATCAGCGAATCTAATCCGGTGACACCAATGGCAGCAGAATCTACAACGTCCTCAACTTCACCCATGTCAATGGAAGGCTACTTTACCAACACAACAAATCCTGGTAGTCTTAGCTTCGAATCCTTGTTATCTATGTATTACACACCTGCAACTCCTTTACCAACACCAACAACTGCAACAAACAATACTAATGGCGAACTGGGTTCTTCTTACCTGCTGAGTTTACAGGCAGTGCATCTTTCTGACGATACTCCTTCACCGGCATCTCCAACGGAACCACCCCATTGTGTTGATAGCAGCAATGGCGACAATGAACAGCAATATCAAATTGGCGTACGGGCATTGGATTTAGAAGACGAACAGCGACTATTAGCAAATGAAGAAATGCCGGCTTCTACAACTATGTTTCGACAACATCCATCACCACCACCACCACCATCATCATTACCACCGCAACCAACGATTGTCTCATCTCTCAACACGAAAAAAAAGACTACTCGCTCACCATCGAGTCCTTCCATCCTACAGCAAAAAATGACCACTTCTGTTTCTTCCCTCTCGGCAGCTGGCAACACTACACAATGCTCAAATTGCAACACCCGGACGACGCCGCTTTGGAGACGGAATCCTCAAGGTCAACCTCTTTGCAATGCGTGTGGTTTGTTTTTGAAGCTTCATGGTGTTGTGCGGCCTCTTAGTCTGAAGACGGATGTCATCAAGAAACGGAACCGGGCAGCAAATAGCAGCAGTGGCACCAGCATGAACAAAACAGCGCACCAAAAACAAAAGGCCAAACAGGAAAATACGATGCAACACATCTCAACAACTAATTCGTCATCCACCTTTGTGGTATCACCTATAGTGGGCGTCCCGGAATCAACATCACCATCAACAAAGACATCACTTACATCCACAATTCATACTTCACATTCTTGGTCAGGCGATACTATAGGCGGCGGTGGTACTAGAAATGCTGCCCCTTTATCATCACATTACAGCGGACCTTATCAACAACGTGTACTGGCTCCAAATACCCATCGACCTTTAGCAGCAGCAGCAGCAGCAGCAGCAACGGCAGCACAACAAGTACTTCCAGCAACATCAATGACAACCACATCACCGCCATCATATGCAGCTGGAGGAAGGATAATCAATGAGCCGGAAAGCAGTATGGGATCATCCTTATCGCCCCCACTTGCATCATCCTCGCCATCCTTTTTACCAATGCCAGCAATATCATTGTCATCATCATCATCATCATCAACACCATTTCAGCACAAACGGCAACGGCGGATAGCTTCTTATTCTGGTGATACGACAAGCGGCAGTGGGGCAACAACTGAAATGGACCTACATTATGGGCGGACGCAATATCCATTGACCCCTGAAACCACTACTAGCAACACACTTGGGGTAGCAGCATCGTCCACCTCGGTCAACCAGCAGCAGAATCATCACACTTCATCGGCATCACCTTCTCCGCCTCCACCACCTGCGTCAGCCCCACCTCCGGTAGAAGATTTATATTCAATCTTGGAATCCATAGGAAGTCACCTCAACAATTTGCCCGCCGAATTACTATCTTTGATCGCGTCAGCTGCCAATTATCACGCCATGACGAAACAAAGACAACAACAAACACCGCTGCAACAACAACAACAAACACAACTACCTCATCATCCCGAACAACAACAACAAATCACTGTCCTTTTACAACGGTTGTTTCAGCCACCACCTATGTCTTCACCAACACCCTCTCCTACAGGTGACTCTATTGATATGCAAAGCTCATCCCCCTCTGAAGAACTTTAAAAACGTTGGTCTATAGTATGGATACGCTCACTTCTGACTTTACCCTTGGATTCCCTTTTATTAGTCTCCCCATTCCCTTCATTTACATTTTGTCTTCCCTTCTTTTTTTTTGTATGACATGGTCCCTTATGTTTTATATAGTAGTAGTATAGTATACTTTTTTTATATATTATTATTATCATAGTGTATAGTTTTTAGTTTTTATCAATTTTTATTCTTTATCATTGTTGTTTATTTATGTCAGAAAATAAAATTATATTGTTTACATGTTTATCATTTGTGATGACCATAATTTGAATGTATGAAAAAGAAAAATATTGTGTGGTGGGGTGGGTACGGACGATGATCCCGGTGATGAAATAAGATGTTGGAAAAAAAAGTCAAAACAGGGTTATTTTATTTGTTGTATGTTTTAATCTTATCCCAAAGCAGTAATTTTATAGACAAGATTCTTTATGTTTGAGCACTGACATTAAGGGGGGGGGCATGGAGAAAAATGACTTTTGTGTGTGTGTGTGTGTCATGCTTCGGGATTTCCCATATACAAAAAATAGAAATCAAATGGAATTATTGCTATTTTTAAGTCTGTAAACCAATCAGATGTTAGGAAAATGAAGAAAATTATAAAAAAGTTGCGATATCTATCGTTCAATGACTGAGAGACCAGCATAAGAAAAAAAAGTTACAGTAGCGGCCAATGAAATTCGCGCTTGAAACATGAACCATATAAAAAAACTCCCCTTCCAATTTTTTTCTTTCTTTCTCTCTTTATCCTATTTTTTTTCTGTTTTACTTTTATCACCTGCTTCAACATACAAAACAAAAAGCATATATATATGACACTCTATGAATTCCAAAACAACAATGTGGAAGAACAAGGGATGCTCAGCACTGTCATGCCGAATGTCGATTTGGATCTCTGTCAATCTACTCAACTGGGCTATGGAACGCGGAATGTAGTTGAAGTGGCATTGAACATTGTGAATGCAGCTGTCGGTGCTGGCGTGATTGGGCTTCCTTTTGCTTTGGTCTTGGCTGGATTTACACCCGGATTAGTGTTGTCGGTATTGGTGGCTGCTCTGATGACGGGTTCTATCTACAGTATGATTGTCTGCGGTCGAAAAGTGGGCGAGTACTCCTTTGCTGGCTTGGCTGAACATGCTATGGGGCAATTTGGTTTTTATATGCTCAATTTGATGCTCTTTATTCAATCGGCTGGCAGTTGTGTCAGCTACTTTATATGTATGTCAAAAAGCAATCAAAGTCTTAACAGCATGAATCTCATCTTTTAATTTGCATTTTATTTTTTTCTTGAAAGTGGTTGCTGATACTCTTCCTGTCTTGTTATCCATGTATCTTCCTCAATATCCTATGCT
>JAFHAR010002164.1:10862-23268 GCA_019677225.1 Absidia healeyae | reverse complement strand
GAAAACAAAAGTCAATGAGCATCGTTTTTTTTTTGTTTTTTTTTTTGTTTTTCTTTGTGAGTGACAATAACTTACTTCAATCCACTTCGCTTGTCGTACTTTTTCAGTATTTTGGTCATCGCCGTTTGATTCAGTACTTGATAATGCCTTATGGTGATTAGTTCCGTATTCAAAGCCATAAACTGTTGTAAGGCGGATTTGGATGCCCGATTTTTCAATTTCGATACCTACAATTTTTTCGAGAAAAAATAAAAGTGTGTGCGTCAAAAGTTTGTTCATTTCCACCTTTTTCTCTATGATACTTACCAATTTTTCTTGATCAAGCTGGTCAGTGAACCATAGTAATTGTTTTTTTGCCTTTTGAACCGAGCGCATAGACCGATCCGATTCCAATTTTCCTTGGAAGACTTGAGCATCCATGTAGAGACTGAAAATGTGACGCCATACATACATGTCTGATTTTTGGTCGGGAGAAGCCTATCATTGCAATAAAAAAAGCGGCGGGGGAAGAGATACTGAGTATCATTGCTATTGGTATTTTTCTCTAATTGGATTTCTTCTTACTTACCACTTTGACCATTCGCTTTTCGAGTTCGCCAATATCAGCCTCAAATCGATGGGATGTATTGTGTTGGTGTTTTGCTGCACTTTGGAGTTCCGTCATAAGCATATAAAAGAAGGCATCATCTTGTTCAAGTTCCACCACCAGACTGCGTACTTCGCCATTGTGTCCTCTTTCGGTTTCGGCCTTGTGTAATGTCATTTCGGTCAGGTCATGTAGTATTTTGGCTGTAGAATTTCGGCGTCTATGATGTTTTTCCAGGTTGTCGATTTCGCTGCTATTACTGCCGCCACCTTCACCATCAGTATTCACTTCACTCTTCACGTCATTGACGTCTGCACGCGCCAGAGTATAAAAATCAGTACTGTTGTCACTACGTTGATATTCCAGTGGTGTTTTCAGAATGGTGGATCCGATCATTGGGGTTTCCTTGTTGTTGCTGGAGTCGAATGTTTGTTTCCTTTGGCCGTAGATCAAATTGGACAAGAGCTCCATCACCTCTTTGTTGCAGCTGTCATAGGTAAATCGTATACAAGGTCGAATGTTAGGAGCCTCGCCTATGAAAATTAAATAAAGTCGTTATTTCCAGATTGGTCAGTCGCCTGAAGGAGTGCATATATATAGGTGGGGTGGACTGTTCATAGATATTACCTGTAAAATAATATTGAACTTGCGCATTCATGTCGGGAGTGTTAGAAGATCCAGTCGAGTCCAGCAGCGGAGAGTTTTGATATGCAACATTGTCCAAATAATCGTGAAGCATTGACACAGAGATACCATAGTTTTCGATTTCATCGGCCACCTTGCCAATCAATTTTTTGAGTTTTTTGTAATGAATGAGATAGGGCCGCCATTCCGTTGGTATATCTTTTGATTCAGTTTCCAGTTGCTTCGCAAACTTCATTCTATACTAGCATGGCATAAAGAGTGAATGTAAACAAGATAATGTCAAAAAGAAAGAAGAAAACAGGGACCGAGAAAAAAAAAAGGCAAATCGTCGTCTGTATATTTAAACCCCGCTTCCAATGCAGCACAGCAATAAAATTGGTTGTCTCAGTACACGTGTGGTTTAGCTTTATCACCATATGTCATGAAATGATGCCCATGTGCTACACGAAACAAAAGGAGCACTCTTTGGATCTTTTCGCTTTTTAAAAATGGGCTATCACTCGCTGTATTACTGTAAATTGACACCAGCGTCTTGGGAGACCAATATGAAGTGTGTAGTAGACCTGTGACCGTGTTTGATATTAGTCGACTTTGGGCGGGCCAGGCTGCATCTGGAGCGCTAGAGACGAAAAACACGAAAATGAGACCATACTTTGCTGTACATACAGTACAATCATTGACCTATATACAGATAAAAAGAAGACAGATAAAAAGATTTTTTTATTGCACACATAAAAACACAGACACACATGATAAAAAGAAGACAGATAAAATAATAGATAGACACAGTTTTTTATTCAAAAAGTAGAAGACGAATTATAAATGTACATGCAAGATAAACATGACTAAAAATAAAGTGTAAATAGGTAGGGGTAGGGGAAGGAGAGACGGTAAATGATAGTGATAGTAATGATGTTGTATATGTAACGAGAGGAGGAGGAGACAACAGATAGAATAAAAAGAAATAATAATAAAAATAATAATAGTAATAAAATAAAATAAAAAATATCTAATCTAATCTACATGATAGTGCAGTCCGAGTCCTTTTCATGAGATCCAGCACCATTGTCACGGGTATGTTTCTTGCGTTGTTGAAGGTTGTTGCCATGTTTCTTGAGTTCCGATAAGCGCTGCATCGCCCGGCGATTGTTTTGAGCGGCGGCACGCATATACCATTTTTTCGCATCATCCAAGCTTTGTTTGACTCCCACACCTGTTTCCGTATAGTAGCCCACCGCATATTCCGCCTTGGCATAGCCCCGATCCGCCGCCTTGCGTGCCCACAGATACGCCTCGACATCGTTTTGTGGCAAGATATCCGGTGCACCTCCCGAAGCCCCTGTCGCCCCAGTCAAATACCACCCCGAGAGAGCCAATTCTGATTCCAAATCCCCTTGTTCCGCCGCCTTGGAGTACCATGCAATAGACCGTCGAGGATCGATGGGGCAGTTGAGAAACCCGTTTTCGTAAGCTAGACCCAGTTTGAATTGAGAAGGAGCATAGCCATACTGAGCAGCACGTGTAAAGAGGTCCCTCGCATAGTTTGGATCCGGGATCACTGATGGAATGCTTTCTTTTTCAAATGCCACACCAAGGTCATGAATAGGTTGAGGGTGATCTTCATCTGCTTGTGTAGCCGCGCGTTCCAGCCAGCTCATGCCTTCGCGAGGATTCTTGGGTTGGCCCAACGTACCACGCAAGAGGACCATGCTGAGTTTGTACATGGCACGCCCGTCGCCCAGATTCGCCGATTTGCGGAAGAATTGAATCGCATGTGCATTGTCCTTCTTGGTCCCTGCCCCCACTTCATAACATACCGCCACACGATACGTACAAGCCGGATGACTTTGTTTGGAGCCTTGAAGATAGAGTGAGAATGCCTTGTCCACATCCACGGCCAGTCCCAATTTGCCCGCACCATAACAATCCGCCAAGTAAAATTGTGCTTCCCCATACCCTGTTTTTCCCATACCACTATTGGATGCCAGCTTCTTGACAATCTTTTGTGCCTCCATCGTCATAGTTTCCTTGATTTTGCGCGCACGCTTGGGATCCTTGGCGTTTGCAGCACATACCACCGGTACCACTTCCATCATGTATTTGGCTAGATCGAGCATCCTTCCTGGGTCGTTTGATGATTGTGCCTCGGCGCGAAACTGTTGCAAGTTTTCCATGCTGGGTGGTGGGAAGCGATTGGATGAAGGGCTACGCCTGCCTGCTTGATTGGCCGCCAAGACTGAACTATCAGGCATATATGTATTGTCCATGGCAGGTGGTGTTGAATAAGGTTGAGCCATCATCATCATTTGCTGTTGTTGTTGTTGCTGTGGTGGTGGTGGCGGCGGTCTTCCAAAGGGCTGTTGTGGTTGTTGGTACCCCATATGAGGTGAAGGTGCATACTGAGGTCGTGGTGTATTTGTTGGTCCGTAGTAATATTTGCCACTGTTCATTGGGGGAGGAGGTCCTGACATTGATTGTTGACCCATCAGTGGCGAGCCATGCATCGGTGGACGTTCAAAATAGCCATGTGGTGGAGGCATAGAATGACCAACAGGCCGGTAAGGACTTGGATAACCATTTTGGGGCGGTGGAGGACCCATCATATGAGGAGGAGGAGGTTGGGAAGATGGTGCTGCTTGAGAAGGATTGCGTTGTACATGAGACGACGAAGAAGAAGAAGAGGGAGGAGGAGTATTATTCATAGTTGGAAGCGTTGCATTGGATACACTGTGTGCTGTTGATGTTGAAGAAGATCGTACATGAGATGGGCCATTGGAAGCCATTGTGGTTGAAGATGTAACAGATGCACCACCGTCGAAATCACCATCGTCTTTATTATCTACAGCATCAGGTTTTTGAGCGGTTGTTGTTCCAGAGCTGTTTCGCTGTATAGATGAAGCTGAATGATTGGAAGATAAAGAAGGTGAAGAATCGTTAAGAGAAAGCTCCCCCAACTTGAAATCAGGAATGGGGAGAGGTTGGAGGTTGGGTTCTTGACGAGAAGCCATATATATGAATATATATAAAAAAGGATAAAAAGAAAATAAAAGAAAAATAAAAGAAAAGAGAAAAAAGAAAATAAATAAAAAATAGAGGGAGAATCAAACAAAATAAAAAATAAAAATAGATGAAAAATCTCAGTTCCCTCCCCTCTGAATTTTCCAATTGAGGCCAAAAGTTCAAAACCTTCTTTTTTGACTTAACAGTATACTTCTCAATAGTGAAGTCATTGTCATCATCAACGAATATACCTTAAAGGTTCCTTTCAAGACAAATAACACATGTTTTGAAGCAAGTTTTGACTTTGCTCAGCTTCCCGTGATACTCATGTTCTACAGACAGTTAAACAACCTTGAAAGACATTTGGGTTATATAATATGTTCAAACTCCGCCTTTTAACGCTACACTAAGAAAATTCATTTTGAACCATCTCCGCTCTTTTTATTTTTTCTTTTCCTTTCATTTTTTATCATATCACGGTATTTGTACCTACTACTTCAATGCCTTCTGTCACTTTACCTACAACTGAAGATAAAAATATAGTTCGAAAGGCACTTCCTACTTCAGTAAGTACACAAAAAAAAATGATTACAAAAAGGAAAAAAAAATTGCTTGTACTAAAAAAAAACTTTTACCTTTACACAATCTCCATAGAAAATCCTCACATCTGCTGTTGCTCGCTTATACGTTGCTACACCACATACTACCGCCACTAATTGGACCTACTCACAACGATGGGGTGCTGCTACCTTTTGCAAGGATAAAAAGAAACGCAATGCCTTCTTTATACGTATAGTGGACATGGAAGTAAGTTGAAACCCTCCTCCCCTTTTTTCATCTAGCTTCATCACGTTTTTTGACCCTTTTATTATTTCTATTTTTATTTTAGAATCATACTGGTGTGATATGGGAACAAGAAATATATGAAGGCTTTGAATACAATAAGGATGCGATCTTTTTCCATACCTTTGGAACCGATGTAAGTCATTGTTGGATGGCGGATTACCAGGGCGGCGGTCAAGAACAACAAGCTCAACTATGTATTTTTGAATTTTTACTAGGACTGTTTGGCAGGACTGGAATTTGTGGATGATGGTGAAGCTGAAGTGTTTTACAAAAAGGTGGTAAATCGAGAATCTATTCGACTCAAAGGTAAGCACAAAAACAGTGAATGAGTAAATCTGGACTTTTTTTTAAAAAAACTTTTGCTTTAGATGATACGAATACAAACAATGGGCAATGGAAGATATCCTCTCGCAAGAGTCTAATTGATAAAAACCACATTGGCAAACCGTCGGATTTCCGTCATTTGAGTCATATGGGATATACAACGGACAAAGGCTTCACCATCGAAAACAACGACCCTGAACAAAACGTGATCATCGATCAACTCAAAGCACTTGGTATTACTCCCGAGGAAATCAATCAAAATCAAGACTTTATCCATCAATTCATGAATCAACACAGTACCTCTTCCAACGAAAATACCAATCGCAACAACAAGAAATCGTCGTCATCATCGTCACCACCATCAAGATCCGTGCCTTCTTCACCTGTACCGAATCCTCCACCATTGCCATCAAACAAATCAGGTATGAATATAGTAGCAAAAAACAAAGGAACAAAGATTTGATATTTATTGTTTTTATTATGTCATCTATAGGGAGAAGACCTCCTCCACCCCCACCTCCCCCAAGAAAGAAAACAACAGGTCCTGTGTCACAATCAACACCTCCTCCTCCTCCATCCAGAAGTCCTCGACCTCCACAACCTCGCTCCACACCCCCTGCGCCTGTCCCTCCTCCGCCTCCTACTCCTCAACGTGGTGCCCGACAAACCCAAATGGGCCATCCATCAAACAATGGCGACATCCCTCCTCCTCCTCCTCCTCCACCGCCAATGATGAATCAAGGTGCTCCCCCTCCACCTCCTCCACCACCACCACCAATGATCAATCAAGGTGTTCCTCCTCCACCTGCGCCTCCAGCACCAGCACCACCCTCTTCGAACGGCGGCGGCTCACCACTTCCACCAGTCTCAGATGGTCGATCAAATCTCATGGCTTCCATTCGTGCCACGGGTGGAATTGGCACACTAAAGAAAGGCAGTCAAAACAGAAGAACACCTTCAGCAGCAACAGGCGCGGCGGCTTTAGCAGTAGGTGGCGGAACAGCGATAGCAGCAGCAACAGCAGCAAACGATACGGATGATGCTAATGGTGGTGGTTTGGCCTCTAGCTTGGCAGCGGTACTGAAACAAAGACAAACAGCAATGCAAAGTGATGATGAAGAAGAAGATGATGACGACTGGGAATGATCGCCAACCCCCCCCCCTTTACTTTAGATTAAGCAAAAAAAAGTTATTATTGACCCCCACACATTTAGGATTAGTTTTTTTTGTTATTATCATTAGCGTTAGTCATTGTTTTGTTTTGTTTTACCACCTTCTATATCATTTTTTTTATATATTTTTTATTTAGACTTTGTGATTGATCAATAAAACCTTCCTCATTTACTTTTTTGTCCCTTTATCATATCATGTCTCTCTTCTTTTTGTGTTTTTATAGGTGATAGAAAATATATATACATTGACCGGCTCTGAACAGGCACAATACTTCACCGTAGTCCTATCAGTTAGCAGTACAACTCGTAGTCCCAACTGTACCTACACACTACCTACACAATACACATTCACCCCATCATATTTGAAATAAGTCCGCTAAATCCATAATTAGAATACCCAATATTCTACAAAGATACTGCACCTTGTTTGATTTTGAGAAGAATTCAACATTGTATATCAGAGCGTTCCCATTTCCGATTTCCGATTTTAATTTTTTTTCGTCGTACTGTAATCACCCTTTTAGAATCACTCTACCAACCTTGTCACTATCATTATCCGTCGCCAAGCAACCCAAGTCACCGCCCCATCACCAACACTAATCCCCCTTCCCTCATTTCAAATAAAACCAATATCTAACGCTGCTGTCATAGCTACCATTTTATCCTCCTCCGACAACTTTCAAAAGACATCATTTGTAACAAGGAAAAAAAAATTCAGAGCTCCAATGAAGGCGCAAAGGTAATTTATTGTGGGCATAAAAAAGATAAAACAGTAAGTAATACTAATAATCAAGACAGTAAATAAAAATATAAAACTACACTACACAATAAAAGACTAAAAGACTATGAAAAAATAAATAAAAAAAGTAAATGTATATATACAGTAAACTAATAATCCAAAACGCCAGTATCATGATTGAGTCCATTTTCTTCCTCCAGTTCATCGTCAAAGTATTTGTCTTGCATGTCTTGATTTTGCTGTACGAGGTCATCAAAGGTATCATTGTCATCCACCACACTATAGTCGAATTGATCATCCATGCCATCCATCCACTGTTCTTCTAGTAACCGTATCAATTCGTCCTTTTTTTCCTGCCGCAAGTCAATAAGGTGGTTCATCGATAGTTCACTTAGTGGTGATGGTGGCGTAGCCGTAGTGGTTGTCTGCTTTTGCTGATCCTCCTCATCGTCCTCGTCTTCGTCCTCTTGTTCTTCAAACTGTTCCTCTTCTGATCGTTGTTTCCGTTTCCATTGGTCTTGCACATATTGTCGATCCATGCCAGTATATATCCGATCCACCAGCGACACCTCATTTCGAAACGGCGCATAGCGCTCACTGTCTGGAATGTATTTGCCAATATATTCTTGATAGAGTGATGGCACACGTAATTGTAGGGTATCCTCTGAAAAGTAATCCGAGTGTCGTAAATGCTGAATAAGGTAGTGGTATCGTCGATTACGTATAATGGCATGTTGGTGCGATGGTGTCCTTGATGATTCGTTCGAGTTGGATGTTCTTGTTGTCGGTGAATGTGCTTGCTGATCTACGTTAGAGAATGAGAGAGAAACAATGAGGTGAGTCCACCAAACCAGATGATACACAGTATAGAGACAAATACACTTTTTTTCCACTTACTCCAAAGTGTGACGAGTTCCGCAGGAAGATGCGATCGTACTAGACTAAAGAAATAGATAGGATCATTGTCAAGCCACTGGGTCAATCGATCACGTTTTTCTGCCACTGAGAGCTCGCCATATTGTTGGGAATGGATCGGAATGGATTCACCTTTTTGTTCGATAAATGATAGGAAGCTGGTTCGAATAGTCGGGTTCATCAATAAAAAGAAAATATAATAAAGAAAGAGAGTATTTCACTGCGAGCAACCCGAGAAAAAAAATCGAGAAATGTTAAAACCCCGCTGCCCTCACTACCGGTAAACCAGGCAAATCATGCAATAAAAGATTCTTGGCTATCTTCTTGGATTGTGATGGAGTTGGCGAAAATAGATGGGGTAAATTGAACAGATGACCCTTTTTGACAAAAGAATTCAGGGTTTTCCTATTTCAAGCAGACTCCAATCAACAAGAAGACGACACTTCGATTGAAATTCCGTTGTTTCTTGAATGACCAACCAAAATAAGCCATCTATTTCCTTTTTCAGGGCAGTGGGGCAAAGAAAAGGAAAAGAGAAACTGTGCCATACAATAGAATGAATCATTATTTTAACAGAATTACGCAAAGCTGTGATATGGTTCAAGAAAATGAATGGACAATGATGATGATTGGATTATCCCTTTTTTAGGACAAAATGTCAATGTATCCTAGGGAAAACACGCGAGCCAAGAACCCTTTTGATAGAATGAGTAATTTGTACAGTATTGTGCTGTACAACAGGTACAACAGTGGTAGTATCATAAGGGTGATGATTACATATGATGATACATATAAACCTAGTTTTTCCCCAATCAATCAATCGTATTGATAATAAAGCACAACAGGGTCCATCCCTTGAAACTAAAAAACTTAAAAGGAAAGACGAACGCCAGGGTCACTATCATTCACCTGGTGTTTTTTTCTTTGTCATCGACAATAATGACCCTTTCGAATAAATAAAATCACAAAATTCTCACGTACAGGGTCGTGATTCCTCATTTTTGACCCATCAAAATTGAATCCCAGTCAAACCTCTCCCCATATAGATCACCCCACAAATTGATGTAGTACAAACCCGCAAAAAAAAGAGGGGCGGGTGTGGGTCCCCCATTCAACTTCATAAGACAGCAGCCAATCACCCTCTCTATTATCCCGAGGAACATAGCGGCGTTTAAATGAGACCAAAGAAGTCAAGGAATGATTTAAGAAACCCACTCCTTCTCAAAAAGTTAACATAATCAAATCACAGTGTAATTGAAATGAACATTCATAGTAAAAGTAAAAGTAAATACTTATATTACGATCCTCGGTTGATTATATTATATAGGATATAAATACATATAAAGTTGATTGACATGCAATAGGATTTTTCGGTAGTCGTCCACCTTTTTGATTTCTTAAAAGGACTTTATTCAAGCAACACCAGAAAAGTATGCTGTCGGATCAAATAGGGGATTTCAATCTCCGCTGAATGGCTGTATCACTCGCATGGTCCTTTTTATTTATTTATTTTCAAATGAGATATATTAGTTTTATGTATTTAGTCTCAACTAAGGAAGAAATAAAGAAAAAGATGACCGAAAATGACTAAAGGCCGCTGATCATTGATGATGATAATAATGAGAATGGGAATGCAACACTAAGATCTAACGTATTATTATTTTTTATTGTACGAGATCAAATAATAACGTAATCATGACAAGAAATATTTCAGGGATGCGTGGGAAGAGGGTTGTTTTTGAAAGATCAGTTTCAGGGAAAAAAAGAACTTTTTTCTTTTTGATTAATTCAAAATCATCCAGTGGAGACACAAGAAGTATTCTTTAGACCCTGGAGCGGAACGAACATGACTGGGCGAGCACAGAAAAAGGCAATTTTTGCGCCTCCAATTATTTGAAATTCCGACCCGTTTTGATATAAAAATTTTCTTTTTTTTTCTGGTTTCCCTTTTTTTTTCTTTATCCCCTTTCTCTCTCTTTCTTACTTTTTGACATCTTCCTTTTTTACATCTTTTTCTTTTATTTTCTCCTACAACCTCTTTTTTTTTTTTACAAACACTTAATATTTTATAATGGGATTCAGTTTACCATTCCGTTACAATAGTCCTACATTCCAAATTTTCTTGGTTGGGTTTATCTGTTTCTGTTGTCCTGGTATGTATAACAAGTGAAATAACTCTTTTTTATCTTATCTTCAGAGTGACTAACTATTTTTTTTTCTGATTTTTACTATTATAGGTATGTTCAACGCCTTGTCCGGTATGGGAGGTGGAGGCAAATCCTCAACGGATGCTGTCAACAATGCCCAAACTGCCTTATCCGTGACTTTTACTATCTGCTCTTTACTTGGTAAGTACAATGCCTTGACAGGTATGGGTGGGCGAGGGAAAAGTAGTACTAACGCCGCCTATCTACTCTTTACTTAGGTGCTCCTGTGTACAACATCTTTGGTCACCGTGTCATCATCCCTGCTGCTCTTTGTTATGTCCTTTATGTTGGTTCCTTCTTGACTGACAATGATGCTTTCACTATTGCTACTGGTGCTATTCTTGGTATTGGTGCTGGGTTCCTATGGACTGCTCAAGCCGGTATTATGATGTCCTACCCTAACGAATCTGAAAAGGGTAAAGCTTTCTCTATTTTCTGGATGATCTTCAACTTGTAAGTGTTCCTTTATTGGGCTTCTTTTTCGGAAAAACAAACTATGAACTCACATCTTTTTTCTTTAATAATAGGGGTGCTACTATTGGTGCAGCCATTCCTCTCGGTAACAACTGGAACAACACTACCACCAGCTCTGTGAACGTGGGTACTTATATTGGTTTCATGGTCCTGATGGCTTTTGGTGCTTTCTTGGCTCTCGGTTTGACACCTCCTAGCAAAGTGGTTCGTAGCGATGGTACTCAAGTCTCTCTCCACAAATTTTCCAACTGGAAGCGTGAAGCTGTTGAAGTGTTGAAGTTGTTCCTGAACTGGCGTATGTTAATTTTGATCCCCATGTTTGCTGGCTCTAACTGGTTCTACACCTATCAATTCCAAGTCTACAACGGCGGTGGCTTCTTCAACTTGCGTGCTCGTTCTCTCAACAATTTGCTTTACTGGCTCTTCCAAATCATTGGTGGTGGCTTCTTTGGATGGATGTTGGATTTGAAGGCATTGGGCGGTCGTCGTCGACGTGCCTTTATTGGAAATACATTTGTTCTTGTGATCTGTGTCGCTCTGTGGATTGGTGCCATCTTTATTCAAAAGAACTTTACTTACGAATCTGCCAAACTGCTTGCCACCGTGGATAAGGTCGATGTCTACTCTCCTGGTTATGCCGGTTACGCTATTGAATATGCCTTCTTTGGTTTCATGGACTCCGTCTATCAAGGCTTTATCTATTGGTTGATGGGTACCATGACCAATGATACTGAACGTGCTGCTCGTTATGGTGGTTTCTACAAGACGATCCAAAATGCTTTTGCTGCTGTCGCCTCTCAATTGGATGCCCAACATATCCCCTTCATGACCCAACTCATCATTGTCTTTGTGGTGAATGTCGTTGGTATCCTTCTTGCCTACGTGGTGTGCTTCACTGTCCCTGATGTCACTGTCGAAGAAATCGATAACTTGAATGGTGTTGAAGGTGCGGAAACTGTGGTCGGTGGTCGCCTTGAAGATGAAGCCGCCCCCACCAAGTTGGAACTTCACGAAAAAGATTTCATTTAGATATATAATTTCCTCTCCCCTTCTTTTATTCCCTCAGTATGACTGGTCACCTCTTCTTCTTCTTCTTTTTTTTCATATCCGATTCCCCCCTCACTTCCCTCCCCCCTTCATTTTTATTATATGTTTTGGAAAATCTGTGATTTTCTTTGGCAATCAATTACTCCTCTTAATCTAGTTTATACTTTGTACTATTTTTTTTAGTTATTCCAATAAAAAAACCATATTTTTATTTTTATTATTTATATATCATTTTGGTCAAATGTAGTGGGCGTGAAGTGTTATCTTATCGAACTGTTTGTGTGTGGTAGTGAATGTAGTGTATGTGTAGTGTACATGTAGTATATGTAGTGTGGTTACTGTGTTGCTTTTCTGCATTGTTGCGTAAGGAGCCGTCTAGTGCTTGCATTGTGCTTCATTTTCGGGTGTATCCATCTTTGCTTTCCTGTATATATGTATATAAAATAGATCG
>JAFHAR010002160.1:27713-38141 GCA_019677225.1 Absidia healeyae | reverse complement strand
AAAAAAAGGTTTTCCTAAAAAAAAAAAAAAAAAAAAAAGAGAAGCATATAATTAGCCTTGATCATCCTTCAACCGCAAGCAGGTTTTTTTTTTTCAATTCAACCCAACTTACCAATTTCAAATCTCGATGTACAATGCCCTTTCTATGCATGTGATTCACGCTGCTGATCAATTGGGCAAATAGGTTTCTTGCTATATCTTCTTCCAAAGAGCTGTGCGACAAGACATATTCAAACAATTCACCTCCTTGAAGATAAATAAATAAATAAAATGAATGAGTAAACAAATAAACCACAAAATCACAATAACTGAAGTCACCTTTTTTTTTTCTTTTTCTATATTACCTGAAGCATATTCCAAAATAATTCCAATACGAGTATCTGTTTCAATGACTTCAATCAATTTGACAATATGAGGATGGCGTAAGGACTAAATTAAAAAAAAAAATGAAAGTTTTTTGATTTGTTCGGTTTTCATCCAAATTTGTAAACGCACTCTTATGCAACCGCCATTTTTTTCACACACTTGTGGCAATCATACAGCAAATATATGGACAACACAACACAACACAATACAATACAAATATAAACACCACCCCACGTTCCTTGATATAATGATGATGATGATGCTTACCTTGAGGACTTGAATTTCGCGTTCCACTTTGGCCAGATTGGCATCCTCTGTATTTTTCTTGATCACTTTGATGGCCACCTAACAAAATATAAAAATCACAAGCAAATCGGATTAGAAATGAATATTGGAAAAAAAGTACAACGTTCCACCAAATGGGTCTTACCTTTTGTGCTGTCTCGGTATGAATTCCGAGCTTGATTTTGCCAAATTCACCAATGCCCAATGTTTTCACAAGGCGATAAGGACCCAAGGGCTCTTTTTCATTCACAAAAGAGGGACACGAAGACACACACGATGAGCAGCTTGAGTCAGTAGAGAGAGATGTAGCCTCGTCATCATTGTCATTATCGTCATGAGTTTCCACAGTAGATCGGTTGTTGCCGTCACTGCCTGCATTCGCGTTACCAGTAGTGGTAGCAGTAGCAGCAGTAGTAGTAGTAGTCGTAGTAGTAGAGGAATCCATGAGAGGTAGAATACGAAACAAAGTGTTGGATATGCTTTTAGTAACAGACATTGTCGTGATTCCAAGTGGTTTGATGAATGGAAATATAGAAAAAAAAAAAGAAAAAAAGACGAAGAAGAAGAAAGGAACAATTGTTGTTAAATCTATAAAATTATTGAGTTTGCCCAATATTTAAAATCCCGCCACCGCCTGTTCCGATGAAAAAATTAAAAAAAAAAAGACAGAGGATAAACGTGGAGTAAATGACTATACAATAAAACAAAGCTTGATTTCTGTGATGGACCTATCATATTTAACCACTTTCTTGTTTATAACCTGTTGTTAATAAAATAATGATTCCTACAAATGATAATAAACTGTTTGTCTAAAAAGAGATTCCTGTTTACATTTTTTTTCTTCAGAGCTGGGATCAAAGGGGAGCACAGGCCCCTCCTTGTGCACTGTTGCTCCATTCTATATTAAATTTGTTTGTGTGTCATACCCGATTCCAAGGCGTAGCTGCGTTTTAAAATAGAGAAATAACAGTAAAACAGAATGACCGTGGTGTGGCTATCCTATACAAACAGGCGTTGGGAAGGAAATATAGTTTAGTATACCCCATAAAAAAACAGGCTCGAGATCGAGGGAGGGAGGGAGACTGGGAGGAAAGTGGCGTGAAAATATATATAATGACAGATAAAAAGGGGGTGGTTCATGATTGGAATGAGGGGAGAGAGAAATGTACTTCACCATAATACCATCATAATACGAACCAAAGGGAAGGCGACAACAGCTGAGATTGAAAAATCGGTCATCCCCTAATATGCCGCCTATGCCGATCATAAATAGTGTATGCTTTTTGCATGAGACTAGAAAGGTACCATGGCTTTTTTTTTAACAAATATCGTTACTTTATGAATGCATCATCATTATCACCATCATTGCATCATAAAAAGTGCTTATACCTATCTCCTATTTTAAAGGAAAAAAGATTGATCGTTTGAGACAATAGCAAGAAGTATACCGCACTTCTTTTTTCCATTGATAAATATTGATAAAGAATACAGTTCCTTCCCCTCCACAAAATGAGATATAAAAAAAAACCAAGACCGAAGACAAAATAAAATCAAGACTGAATACAAAATAAAATCAAGGCAGAAGACAAAATAAAATCAAGACAGAAGACAAAAAAAAGTCAAGACCGAAGACAAATAAAATCAAGGCCGAAGACAAAATAAAATAAAACCAGGACGAGACAAAATAAAAAATAACCATGACCGAAGGCAAAATAAAATAAAGACCGATGATAAATATAAAGCATAACTTTATTGTAAAAAGCATATATAAAATGAAGGTAAACTAAACTAAACTAATAAGGTACCTATACAAAAGACTAAGACCAGATAGTAGAAGAGCCAGACAACATACAGAGAACATAACCCCGGGTTCACAGTTTATCCATGCAGATATGACTTGGTAATATCCCGTATTTGTACCTTGAGATCCATCCATATACCATCCAATGAAGTACAGATAATCTAATAGCTTGCCATTCCTAGTGGATAAAAAAAAGATCCAATTCATATTCAGCAGACACACCACGTTCCACACTTTGTCGGTGCACATGAGAGAAAGGGAGAAGATAACTTGCTTTCAGTGATAGAAGAGAGAGAGAGGTGAATGACCCAAAGACAACAATCCACACCGAGAGAGCAACGCCACTAATCTGATAGAGCAGGTTTTTCTTGGTAGTACATTGGCCATTGCATCTGATGTCGCGGGCTACCAAGCTTTTGACTAGACCATAACCATGCCACGCCATCTTCATAGGCTAGACGACGCACCGCCTGACCACCAGATCCCCTTTTGTCATGGGTAGCCTTCTTGGATACATTCTGATAAACGGATGGGACACCCCCCTCCCCAAATTACACCAGGAACACCGATATGGTAGTTGATGGTTGTCGCAGATTCCCTGGTTATCTATGTCATAGTCGCGTGATTTTCATCACCCACATACGTCCCTTCCCTACCTCTTTGAAGTTCACGCCCACCATGATAGAATATTCTACTAACCAAAAACAAAATAATGGATAAGATTAGATAAACCAGAAGATCGTCAGTTTGTTTTGCTTTTTTACCTGGAGAACGCCATGATGCCACCTAAATCGAAGATAGATGCCCACACCAAATTCAGCGTCATCGTTGATGTGTACATGGTTGTTTGTTGTCTTATCGGTTCTAATGTATAGCACGTCGATCCGCTGAGTCGTCTTTTCTAAGGAGAGATGTGTTCACTAAGTAAATGCGGGAATTCGTATGATATATGCAGTTGATGGATTTGTGTTTTTCAGTAACGTATTTTCGAGAGAGAGAGAGAGAGAGAGAGAGGCAGAAACATATCCTGTGTTGGTCAAGTTTTTCGTCCAAAGAATTATAGCACGATAACAGGAAAAGAAGAAAAGACTGAAACGTGATATCCAAAAAAAAAATCAAGGTAGGAGGTTAAATTTTTGAAACTTCACTGTTAGACCATTGCTACTGAAACGTCTCGTATAAAAATGCACTCATTATTTCTGGTGAGTTGAATTTAGTGAGTTAAAAAATTTAGTGAGTTGAATTTTATTGAGTGAATACAAAGGACTTAATTCTGTGCTACCCTTTAACGATACTTTGCCATTAAACAAGAAAACACTCAAAGCACATGAAAAAAAAGGTACAGTATATGTAGTATATACATACTGTGCCAGTACAACAACGGAATTGGATCAAGTTAGGACGATGAAAAATGTACCCGATGATTATGACGATGATGATTGATTTCACCTGTTGCCCTAGGGATTGGCTCTCATTTTTTCAGCAAGGAATCCTCTTTCTCAGGATTTCAAACACCGACTGATAATGCGAGCCAGTAATCATGAGAAGTTTTTATCGTCATCATCATCATCACACTTTAAGCTATGCCCCTCGAAAACCTTTTTCTTTTTTAATAAAGAGCATATTAGTCAATAGTTTATGTATGGGTGATACGATGAGAAGGAAAAGAAGCATATATAAAGGTGAATTGAGTTCATGATTTGCAGGGGATGTAGTGTCAAAAACGACCAGTGCGTAAAGAGTATGGTTGTTCTATTTATAAACTACACACAGGTAGTCCAGACATTTATTGTATGATGTACAGTAGATTGAATAAGATAAGTGGTATCATTATCATGGTCATTTAATCAATTCCAAGGAAGAGCATGTGAACAACTCAAAAGACAAGCCAGTGATTTAGTTTCTGCATTTATTGGCTTGTGCGTCCTCCGTCGAGAGAGATGTGATGCAATGGACTTTTCCTTTTAAAGCACGACTCTGTGATCTTTTTGACGTGGGTCACCCCAGTTTGGTTTTTCTCTTTTTAATCGTTATCTATTTTTCCATCTTTACTTTAAAGAGTAATCATGATGAAATACTCTGAGGCCTTTTTCTCGATTCTGGGGAGTGATCGAACTTGGTTTCTTTTTTTGGCATTTGCATATAAAAATACCTTGAAAGCGACCCCTGTTTTTTTTCTGATTTTCAATTCCCTTTCCTCTTTTCTTTTTTCTTTTTCTTTTCCACTTTTGTATATACTACTACTACTACTACTACTAGACACTCAATTTTTATTTATTTATTATGACTATCTATCGAAATATTCAAAACACTCATCGACCAACAAACACATCATTGACGTTGGTCATCAAAGTGGGAACATCCTCCATTTGCGACGAAAAAACACATTACCCATTGTTAGGCAACTTGTCAAGGATCGTGGAAACCATTCTCAGCTTGAAAGAACTTGGTCACCGTGTCGTGCTTGTGACGAGTGCAGCGGTTGGAACTGGATTACGAAGATTGAATATGAGTGAAAAACCAAAAACATCGGCTGCCGTCCAGGTAAAACATGTGAGCATCACCAATCCATTTTATAATATATTTTGGTTTATTTGACTTGATACTTATCACTTTTTTATTATTATCATAGGCTATCGCTGCTGTTGGTCAAGGTCGACTAATGAGCATGTATGACGACCTCTTTGGACAATTCAATCAACCTGTGGCTCAACTTTTACTTACAAAGAACGATCTTGCACAGCGAACTCAATACTTGAACGCTGTCAATTGTTTGGAAGAACTCCTCGATATGGGTGTGGTACCTATTGTCAATGAAAATGACACCATTTCTATCTCGGTAAACCAACCTCCCCTTCAATAACAATCACTTTCTGGGAAAAACAAACAAACTCATCTTCTCTATCTATAGGAAATCAAATTTGGTGACAATGATACACTCTCAGCCATTACAGCAGGGATGGTGAAAGCCGATTATTTATTCTTGATGACCGATGTGGACTGCCTATATACAGACAACCCTCGCACCAACCCTGACGCAAGACCTATCAAGGTATGTGACGACATTGAAGCCCTTCGACAAGAAATCAAGGTGACCGCGCCTGGCTCTGCTCTTGGTACTGGTGGCATGGTGACCAAATTGGTAGCGGCTGATCTGGCTACGGCTGCCGGCGTGACAACGGTGATCGCTCGTGGCTCTACACCCGAAAACATCTTACCTATCATCAACGATACTGCGCCCGTCCCTGCCCATACTCGATTTGTCGCCCAACCACAACCTTTGATTGATCGTAAATGGTGGATTCTTCATGGTCTTCATACAGCCGGTACGATCCATATTGATGCTGACGTTGCCGAAGAAATTGCTCAGGGCGCATCCAAACAAAAGTCCCCCACCTCACTTTATGCTCATTCCATCTCCAAAGTCGAGGGCAATTTTGTCGAACATCAAGCTGTCCGGTTGGTGGTACATCATACGTCTAGTCATGGTGTTGGTGATACTGTTACCGTGGCAAAAGGAATCGTCAATTACTCGGCGGCAGAAATCATGCGTATCATGAAGGCGGAAGAAAGCAATATTGTGGACTCGCTTGGTTATACCGATTGTGATTGTATTGTAGATAGTGAAAACATGGCCATCTCTATTTGAATCCCCCTCCCCTACCCCCTACCCCCCTTCTTTTTAGTATATACATCCTTCCTTCACACACCCTTTTTTTTGCATGAAAAAACCAAACTTCCTCTTTTGTAGTCATACCTTATCTCCACCCATCCCTTTTTATCATTTATTCATTATTTTATTCCTTTTTTGTGCGTCTCTTGTCTTAAAGAAAGCTCAAATAGGATTTTTTTTATTAAATTATCATTCCGAATCCCCTTGTCTCTTTTTGTGTATATATATTTATTATTGTTTTGTCATCCCAATAAACCTATGATTTGATATTTATACTGGTGTGTTGTTGTTTGAAACTGTGTGCGTTGTGTGTGCGTTGTGTGTGCGTTGTGTGTCCTTTGTGTGCGTTGTGTGTGCGTTGTGTGTCCTTTGTGTGCGTTGCATGTGCGTTGTATGTGTGTACAATGGTGCTGATCGGTCACAAGCCTAATCTTGGTATATTTTTCCCCATCCCCTATGTCCCAAATAGCACCATCATAGCCCCTTCCCTGTGATTTCAAACATACCCATGATAATCAGACCCTCTTCTTCCGACCCCCCCCCTCACCCCACATCCCATATCTATAAAAAAAACACAATCATAATATCATCGGATCATGGTACAACATATGATTTGGTTTTTTATTCAACAAGACATAAATACATAATAAAAAAAATAAAAATAAAAGTGACTATAGCTAAGACAATAATATATATAAACTAGATCAAAAAAAAAAAAAAGGCAGCCGAGTTCATCATTGATCAGCGGAATAAGACCTACTATGCCCATTTGTCGGACCTGGTTGTTGATTAGATATATGATGATGATGTCCTTGGTGCAAAGAGATAGGTCCAAAGATAGCTGATCCATTGGATGCATATGTGGGCTGATGTAATGTTGTTGTCCAAAGAGACGTTGCTGCAGATCCTGTTGAATAATCATCCGACGGCAGTGGTGGTGCTGGATATGACGATGATGATGTAGAAGGAGTAGATGAATATGTTTGATCTAAAGGCAATAATTGTGATGGTTCCGATGGCGACTGCTGAGCGGTGGACCACTGTTGCTGTGTTGACCCATAGGATAAAGAAGGGGATTGCATCACAGGGTTGTATAAAATGTCAGAGAAAGGAAGGTCCCCATAATGAACGCCTATCATGCCATGGTGGTATTGTTGTGTAGGCAGATATGTATTGTAAATATCCATAGATTGCTGAAAATTCGTCGTTCCTAGCTGTTGATGAGTAGGATGCTGCTGCAGCTGTTGTTGTTCATTGTTTTCGCCGCTAAAAATTATTGTCGTTTCCATTTCTGTGCCTGGTATCCATCCAATATCGCTGGCATCGCTATCGCTACACTTTATACGCAAAAGTTCTTGGATTCGAGTTGTAACAATAATCACATGTCGATGGTGTTGAATGGGCGATGCTTGTAATATGTCCAATATCGTTGTCAAATGAGCCTTGGCTTGTTCAACACGGTCCTCGTCCTTGAGTAGTATTTCAAATATATTGACCGCCATCATAAGAGATTCTAACGAAAAATGACACCAGCGTTGTTGCAGTTGATTCCAGCATTGCATCAATTCCACCGTCATTGTCGCCGAAGCGATACATACTTTTTTTGCCTTGGCCTCCATAGTTGCTGATGCACATTCGTCTCGATTGTATTCTTCGTCGTCGCCATGAATATGATTGCCACCACCACTACCACCTTCCTCCTTGTCATCCTGTTTCTGCTTCAAAAACACCGCATAGAGTTGGCATCGCTGAAAATGATATTCAAAGTTGAGTTTAATACAAGCTTGTTCCCGGAATGAGGTGGTTTTCCATTTCCGCCGCTTCAAGTCGCCTTGTTGATACTGCAGATAAGAAGCCAATTGGTCGTACCATTCACATAAACTTGCATCCAGTTCCGATATACATGAGAGAGGTAAAGGTGTTGACTGAGAGGTCCGTTGGATGATATACCGATAGATCCGTGTGATCCGAAATCGTTTGACCATAAATTCCGTTCGCCATCGTCGTCCCCCCGTTTCATTGCCAAGGATCTCCGGGTAAGGCACCGTGATTTGATCTTCGGATGGTAAAGAGAAAGGTCGATCAGAATGTAAAGCACAGAACGTTTCCAGAAAATAAAGTACCCAAAAAAATCGTCGATCATGTTCCATTTTCATCCGTTTCTCGTTGTTGTTGCCGTCATCATCGTCGTCGTTCTTTTCCTTGTGAAGTTTCAAATCCAGGCACATCCGTATTGCCAATCCCAAAAAGATGTATGCTTCTGATGCCGCTGTTGTTGTTGTTTGTTGTTGAGGTTGGTCTTGTTTACTGTGTCCTCCTCTCGAGGGCCGGCCAATGGCATAGATATACAAAATCAAAACACCGTGCAAAGTATCCATAGAAGGGGTCGTAAATCGGTCCTTGAGTAAATCCTTGGCCACAGCAAAATAACATTCACCTACTTGATTCGGATCTTGACCCTTGAAAAGATTGTGATAGATGGCACCATGACGAGCCGACCATGCAAAAATAGCATTCGCCAAGAGAGGATCCAGTGTGCCTTGATGATAACGTTCACTGATCGTACCACCATAGCCAGTATCTGGTAAGCATAAAAAGCATTCACTGTAGACGTCGATCATGTTGTCTAGCACAGATGATGCCACTGCTGCCGTCGCCGTTCCATAATGTTGATGCCGCCTTTGGTGTAAATGAAATAGATTCGTAGGAAACGCCGAGCTGCTGAAAGCATGAGAAGGTTCCTTTAGTGAGCTGCTGTCGGAAGACCAAGTACTGTAAAGGGGGAAAGTAGTTATTTTCGATCGCCATAGCGGTGTTTTGGGTTGTACCATAATCAGTTTGTCGGTCAAGTCTGTCACTAATTGTTGTTGTTCACTTTGTTGTTGCTGTCGCTGTCGATGACCCATTTTCGAATAATGTAATGATGATGTCGAGTTTCCCAAGGACGAAAGAGAGTCATCAGTTGTTGTTGTTGTTGTCGTCGTCGTATCTTGTTGGTTCAAATCGAGCTGAGAGACCCCTGAGAGCAAAATGCTGTACAAATTTGGAAGACTAACGACGTTGGTATCGATCCGCAAGCCAGTAGATGTGAGTGATAAAGACCATTGGTGTGGGTATTGATGCTGTCCATGTGATAATAATGATGGAGCTGACTTTGACGCCGAGATTGAGCTGATATCCCGACCTGGTGACACCATGGTAAAGGGTGCGTCTGATGAATCGTGCCCAGACAAGTGGTTACCGGCCGTTGATGTTCTATGGTGAATGTCGCCAATGGTTGATTCGAGATATTGGATCCGTTGCTGTAAGGTGTCAACCGTGTCATTGAGCCTAATGATATTGTAAATGTCTACTTGGGAGGACGAGCCTTCATAAGAGCAAGTGACTACCGTGAGAAGAAGAAAAATCTCTATACTATAAGTAAAATGCCTTTCATGTGGGTGTGTATTACATTTATAATATAAATCTTACCTTTTGCATGGAAGCACCTAGTACAAGAGGGATGTTTTGTGTCGCATTTGACTGTTTCGAGAAGAAGATGAGGTCAGTGTCAAGAGGGGAATGGTGTTCTAAGCTATCGCCATGTACCTTTCTTTGATCTACATCATAATTTGCCCAGTTGTTTGGAAAGAAGAGGGAAAAATACAGTAATGAAGATTGAGTACCTGTAGGATAAATGTAAAAACATAAACTTTTACTTGTGTAAGTTTACCTGCATCGCACACACGCCAAAGTCATTCGCATTTTTTTGGAAGCCAAGGATCGTTCACTGAGTTCAAGTTGTTGTTGTTGTCGCTGGTCATCGGTAGGAGTCATCAAACACAAAGGTGCAGCTAATAAGAGTATGTAGAATAAAAAATATATATAATTTTCACAAAAAAAATAAATAAATTGGGGACCAAAAAAAAATATGCACTTTTGGAAAAAGGTGTTATATTAATAGCCATGGAATTGGAATCCCGAATTTGTAGAGATAATGTCAAAAGAAGATAATTATTTTATTTGAGAATGGGATAAAATAAATAAATAAAAAGACAACTAAACTATATAACTACTATCACTAATACTAATACACATAACAATCTAACACTAATACTAACCGTTAACCAATCACCAAGTCAAGTCCTTCTTTCCACTAGAGTTTTGTTGGTCCTTGATAATACCAGTAGGGACACGAGGAGGAGGTGTGTGTACAAGAGCAGGGTCCTTGGGCAAAATCATATCAGGGCCAGCATCATCGCGCTTGATTGAAGAAAAGTGTTCAATGGTTGGTAAAGGTTCCGCCATTTGATCTGATTCAGCC
>JAFHAR010002157.1:16441-31024 GCA_019677225.1 Absidia healeyae | reverse complement strand
TTTTTTTTTTTTTTTTTTTTTTTTTGATAGGCCATTCTTATTATGATACAAGGTATGTAGAAATATCAACTTGTGGTGGAAGGCGGATTTGACAGTACTTGGGTTTATGGAATTGGTATGCTTACTGCTATGTAAATGAAATGGTCCATGCTTTGACTACGCTGGATAAGCTCGTCCCGAATAGTTGGTGTTGATACATTTTTACCTTGCGACTTTAGCTGTATATATTTGATAATAAAAATTATTTTGATTTGATTCCTCCAGTGGCCGGGTTCAATTGTCTTTTTACATTGGGAGGTATGGCGTGGAGAGGGATGCTGTTAAAAAAAAGGCAGGAAGACACAATACTGAATTTTGGGGACTGCAAACAAAAAACAACAACAACAACTAAAACATAGACATTGTAAAACTAGAATATAGAGGACGTTGTAAGACTAAAATATAGAAGACATTGTAAAACTAAAATATAGAAGACACTGTTGAATTTGTTTTATTTGATTGTATAGAGATATGATAAAAGGTAATACTATGATAGACTATGTATAGAGGGAGACGGGTGATGGGCCAAAAAAGTAAGGGGGGAGGGGTGAAATAATACAGAGTAAGAGTAAACTAAAATGTGGAAATAGAGTGAAGGGGGAGGATAAAACTATTGGGCAGGTATGTGACTAGGGTTGATTTGAATAGAAGAAGGAGGATCAGCGCTGAGGACATGTGTAGGAGGAGGAGCATCATTAAACACATCCACGGTTTGTTGATAATATGATTTGGCTGGGCTGTTCCACTGTGTTTCCAATCCATCGACAATGGCGCCCAAATGAGATCCACTGGCCACGATGGTTCGGCAGAGCGTTTCGATCATCTTGTCCTTGCTTTCAATTCTTGGCCGGATTTCCACCTTGACTCGTTCCACGTCATAATCGCTGACGAAAAATGATTTACAATAGTTGTAGTAGCTTTGGTTCGCATCGTAACAATACTGCATGTCGATCACAAGTTCTGTATGGGTGCGGAAGCTGCCTGGTTTGATGTTGTCATTGTTGTTGCCGCCCCCATCAGATGCTGGCAGCGTGGAGAAAATACCGTTTTCCAGTTCAAGATCCTTGTGAATACGCATCCAGTCCAGAATTTCTTGCCGAGTACCGTAAAACATCCAACGACTTGTGTTGCTTCCTGCTGTAAATGTAATTTTGTTTGAAAGCATAGGTGGAATCACTAAGTGACCAACAGATCCATTGGCAGATTCTACAATAGTTGAAGAAATAAATAAATAAATAAAAAAGGCAAAGCGAAAATCAGTGTGCCGTCATGTTTGTATTCAAAGCTTACCCATTTCGTAGCCATAAGTGAGCGTCATTTCAAGAAAAGAAAAGAAAAAAGTTAAAAAAAAGTTACAAAAAAGAAAAGAAAAGAGAAGAAGGTAAGACTTCCAGGAAAGAAAAGAAAAGAGAGAAGCCAAAATTATGCGCACAGTCGGTCTGTGTGACTGACTTTAAATTTGACAGCCCAATCAGATAAATTCTGGATCTTCTACACATTCTAGAGTAGTAAAATTATCCCGACCGACCGCCAGTCATTGGCCATGCCAAGATAGGATTAACCATTTTTCAATAATGCCGCATGGAAATATTCAGCGCATGCCAGCCATGCAATATTACTACACCCAAGTAAGTATCCGCATTTCTATCAGAAGCAACATAATAACCTAGGAAAACAAAAGGAAGACAGTTTCAAATGGGACGAGTCGTAATGAATAAAAGGAGGAGATGGAAGACAACTACAAACATCAATGGCAAAAGGGTAAATTTTATTTGAATAATGGGATGCTTGGAATAATTGTAAAAAAAAAAGTGGAGGAGAGAATGATAAATGATAAAATACACTACAAACGAAGAATGGTATAAATATCTGAATAAAATGATAACACTTGAATAGCATGTTTTTCTACACTAGATAATGAGGATAGGGGGATAGGTTTCATTTCGTCATTGTTGTGCTTGACATCGATGAGTTTCTAAATATGTATAAAAAAAATAAAGATGATCAGTAAGTGGCTCTATTTTTTTAACATTATCACATATAATATACCATTACCTGTAAAAGCATTCGTTTCGAATCTTCGTAATCAAACGCACCCATATAAGATTTCAACTAGTATAATAGAAGAGACAGTGAGTTTGATAGTGTAACGACTGACCTTTTTTGTTAATACCTTTTCTTCATCAGCCAAAAGAGAGTCAATCTGAGAATGATTCGACGACGCTAGTATCTCATCAAAAACAAACCTTCGTTCCCGATCCAGACGACATTTCTTCAACTTATCCAAAAGATGCGTTTCAATTACAGAGCTTGACGATTCGGCCAATTGTTGTTGTTGTTGCTGTTGCTGTTGTTGTTTGGTATCATCATCATCACCAATCTTCACCAGTTGCCTCGCTTTCACTGTATCGGATGACGGATTGTATGATTCTCCAAAATGGTCCGTGTGTTGTTTTTGTTGTTGCTGCGGTCCACGATGTCGTAATCGAATCCATCTTCGCCGACGCACAAATGACCGAAAATGTTTGTAATTGCCATGCCAGACAGCACCATGGAACTTGACTGAATATTGCCATCCAGCTTCATCGACATCTTCTGTCATATCCACCATCCATTCCTTACTAACCTAAAAAAAAAAGAGTTAGGTCAAGTAATCAATATCTTTCATATATGCCTATCAATTACCCATTCCCAAGTTGGATCCGGTAGCTGATATGTAGTAGGATTCATGGGAGTATATCTACAAAACAACAAGCAAAATGGTTAGTATCCATAAGTAGACTGACTATTTTTTTCTATGACAAGCACCGGGCAGACTCTTTGGGACTTACTTCATATAGGCGTCGCACCATGGATTTGGATCAAATTGCAATAAACTATGTGAATATAAAAAGACAAAAAAGTGCGCATTAGTAAAAAAAAAAAAAGTGGGTATCATTGGATGTGCCATATGTACTTACGTTTTGGAGCTATACCCAACCAGCCAAGAACTAATATCAGTCAAACCAACCGGTTGTGATTAGTATAATGCAGATATTTTTTCGTTTGTTTTTCTTACCCTCGTTGGCATTCGTAAAGTATATCATATACGTAATTGTCTTTGGCGCTGAGATGAGACGGTAATGATGGTAGCGGTAAGCATAGCTCGGGAAGATGTTGTTTGCGTTTACCGAGTCGTGGTCTAGGAGCAAGGTCTTTCAACGATTTTCGGATATGAAAAGATTTCTGAGTCAAAGGTATGCCATTGTCGCTTGTCATTGAATCGTCGTTGAAGTATAGTAGAGATTAATAACAATAACAATAATAATATTAAAAATAATAAAAAGATGAGGAGTGACAAGAACGAGCGAAAGAAGAGAAGATGGAAAGGAGACTTGCAATGAACATTGTATTTTCACATTGCGAACCCCGACGACTTGTGGTAATTTTTTGTGGCAAGACTTGACTTATACCCATTTTTATTTTAAATCTCCGCTTTCTTATGATTTTTATACTGGGTACACGCAGATGGTGTTGTGTGTGTGGGGAAATAAATTAGTTTTTATTTGGCTGTAATATCCCTACGCCATTAGACTCATTTTTCTTTGTAACTTTTTTCGCGTAAAATGTCCCCTGAGGTTACGCCCAACTACTTCCACGATTTTTTTTCGGCCAAAATCTTGCCCGCTTTTACGACACCGTAAGTGACTGGTTTCCAGCTCCGCAAATAAAAAATCGTAAGTGTCCCAAGGGGTATATTTTATATTGGTGGACCTTGAACAGTTAGATAGGTAGGTCAAGTGGTAGAGGAGAAAAACATCCAAATTGGGTCATTTTGGCTGTACGTCACTATAGATTGATGCTACTGTCTGGGGTGCTTACTATGAAATGTGTGGTAAAGTCAGGGCCATGCTTTATATTAATTGTCCTTGGGCGGCAGAAGCGAAAGAGGGAGTGTTTCAATCTCCGCAGCTGGGGACGGTTTGATAGGTGGTAGGCATTTTTGGCTGTATGTCACTATATAGATTGACGCTACGGTCTCAGGTGCTTAATAAAAAGGGTTTGGGGGGCCTGGGGACATGTTTTATATTAGTGGATTTATGGCTGTACCTCACTAAAGATGGACGACACCGCCTCAGATGCTTAATATGAAATGTGTGGTAAACTCCGGCCCATGTTTCCAAGTGTCCCAAGTGTCCAGTATTTGATTTGATTTTTTTTGATTCTTATTATCATCATTGTTATTCCATTGTGATTTAAGCACGATTTAATCTGGTTCAAACTCTGCTTTGAATAATGAAGTTGTTCAGTCGAGATGAAACATATTTCGGTTAACAAAATGTGGAGACTGTTTTTTTTTTGTGAGCTACTTGGGACACTTAGGACACTTGGGATGGGACTGGGATGGGATGGGATAATGGGATGGGGCAAAATGCCAACCTTAATTCCAATCATACTGTATATGAATGTTTGATTTGTTTTATATTTTTGTTTTCATGCGCTCAAGCCAAAAATGACGCCAAACGGTTCTCAGGATTGAATGAAATAGGTTGCTAGTTGGCCGGGTTTGAAGAACTCTTACGTAAAATAGTCATTTATCATATTTCTGCCAGGAGGTATGATGGAGTTTTTGCTTATATACAAAGCAAATATTTTCTACATGCAACAATACTGTATCTATTTGGACAGATAGTGTCAAGAAAAAAATGTCGGTGTTTAAAAATGAAAATTTCAAATTGTATAAAATATTTAATCCCCTTCCGTATTTTTTTTTCTCTCTCTATTTCTCTTCTCTTTTTTTCTTTCTTCGATTGTCTCGAAGTGATCATGGATTCGTTTTTTGATAGGATTAGTGTTGTCTTCGAAAGGGTTTTTACAAAGTGCATGGCATTACTCATCATTTGGATTCGTGATTTGGAACGTCCTTTTTTATCGCCATTTTGCTACTGGTGTGCAAAAATGTTTTGTGATGGGGTATATATATATATGAAATGCTAGAACTTGCTTGATGAGCTGGATTTATTTTGTAGATAACCAAAATGGCCGCATGCTGGTTGACTCTAGGTGATAGCGAAAGCGATTCGGTTTGGCATGACGGGTTGCTGGCTGGCTCTAGGTGATAGTGAAAGCAATTCGGTATGGCATGGCGTTTTGCTGGCAGGTGAAGATTGATGCTGAAAGTTTGGTGCTTCCTCAAAAAGATTATACAATAGTAATAGTTTTGTTAATAGTTAGTTAGAGAATATCTTCTTTTTTTTTGAAATAAAAAACTTTTATGGTACAACGAAAAGTATGACTTCTGACTTGATGGGTGCAGGGGCGAACAGTGTGAATACATGGGAAAACGGTGCGAGTGGAAGGGGGAGGAGTTGGACTAACTTCAACGTATGAACTGTGGGTGTAGACTGGGCGGTTTCTACTGTTATTACAGGCCTTGGCTGTGGGGGAGTATTGACTGAGCGGTTTTTATTGTTTTTGTGTGATTCACGGCTCCTCCGATGGCTGTGGGAGGAAATAGAGAAATGGTGTATTTTTTTATTTTTATTTTTTTGGCTGTGGGGTGGTTTTGATGTGATAAGAAAGGTGTGAGTGGGTGGGGGTATGATCCGATTTAAACGGGTGTGGCAACAATGTAATAGAATTCAGACATGCTTTTCATATTATTGGAGCAAGACTGTAACGCTTACACCAGCCTCCTAAAATGGACATGAATCTTTTCTGACTTTGTTAAATTGCATATTTTTAGAATACGCAGCGGAGAGTGAAAGACCCAGGCAAGGAAATACTCAAACTCCGCATTTAAGGAGGGTTCTCGACCGTTAGATCGTGCACTTGATGAAGGGGACCTGTGCCCCACTTCCAATTTAATATAACCCATGCACCTCCGATTATCGGGAAAAGGCACCACAAACGTTTCTTACGCTCCTTCTTTAAGCAATAGTGTAACGATATCCGTGTTCAAAAAAAAAGTCAATGGCTCCTTGATGTAAATAGTATCATAGTTGTGAAAATACACTATATAATCAATAAAAATTATTGTGGGAAATGTTATTTAGAAAATCCGGCCAAAACATCCCTGCTTCTCTTGTTTAGTACGGGTTGAGGAAAAGGGGTTTTTGTAGAATAAAGGGATCATTTAGGCTTCTGAAGTATAAAATCATACTAACCAAGCATGAGTCCCTTATAATATAATAAAACTTACGATGCCTGATTCGCTTCGGCTATTTTTGAATCAACTTCAATAAATATAGAACGCTTGGAGCGAATATGATCTCTTTAATAATAATATCGTACGTATCGTCCGTTTTCATTATAGATGGTCAATCGTAGCCATCGTTATCATCATTATTCATTTCATTACTATTCAAATTTTTCATTTCTCTGCGAGTGGCAGACGCTGGCAATTGTCGGACTTGTAATTTATTCAGGGGTGTTCAACCTTTTTTCATCGGCGAATAAAATCAAAGCAGATCACCTTCTCGATATTAATATTGAACTTCAGACATATTGCCACAGAAAACCATTACAGTATAGAAAAACAGACAGATGATCGGTTGCCTGCTTATTTTGTTTTTTCATCCCACACTATCTCGATCCTGTGATTGATCCACGATTTATTTGTTTTTCTCTCAGTACATTAAAAAAAAAGATTTATCGCTGTAGACTACTTTGATAATTGAAACTCTAAAGCAAAACAAGTAAAGAAGAAAAAAGACCGGAACCTTTTTCAGGGTGAGCTTATATAAAAGCAGAAAGTGGGACAAAGAAAATATTGTGGGTCATAACACCTTCTTTGGACTCGAAACTGACTTTCAATTATGCCCTGTTATTGGTTGGGGCCCGGAAGTTAGGCTAGCAAACAGGGGCAGCATATATAAAGCGATTTTTTTTTCAACAACCTTCCTTTTCCTTCCCTTAACTGTTTTATACTATGACTACTTGCCATTCACGATTCACTGAGCATTTTGATATGAGCCCATCACTTGCACAATGCCCGCCATGGTCACCATCGAAATCATCATTTACATCATCCATGGAATCAAGTCAAAAATCTTTCGAAGAGCTCCTGTCAAGTAACAGTAGTAGTAACAATTCCCTGCCTAGCAGCCCAATTGATGATGAAAAGGTGTCTTTATCAAAATTCAAGCGATTTTTCCGACTCCCCAAAAAATATTGAATGCTCTACGATACATAATAACCCACACCCACCGAAACAACAATCTACTGCACTCTACAGTACTGTACTATCACATCCTTCATGCCCCATTTAGCTTAGGTCTCCACCATCATCATCACCCCGTGAAAAGTATTCCCTTTTTATACTCCAATACTTTTTTGTATATATTCCATTACTCTTTATTATTTTAAAATAATCCTCTATATTTATATCCTTCATGTTTTTGTTGCCTTTATACACACTTCTATTTTGACAATGAATAAAACCAATATTCTCATCTTATTCTTCAAAGTCAATGATCATCCCCGCCACGTGGCTATTTTAATCCCTTGGCGCTTGGGAAAAAAACTATAGAAGATCAGGTGCCCCGATGACGGAGTTGAAAAAATCACTTCGCTCTTTATTATGCAAAAAGACTCTTCATTATCATTATGATGTTATCATAGTCAAGTTTCACAGAATCGAAGAATCAGCTCATATATATATACATCAATATAAATAGAGAAAATCGACATATTTAGAAAGGGAAACTTGATTTTATTTATTGATTGATGATGACTGAAACAATGGCCTTTGGTATAAGCTATTGACCTTTTTGTTCCTGAATTGGTTTTTGACCAATAATACTGCGTCAATGTGCCATTTAAAGTTGTCGTAATTTTAGAGCTTTGAAAAAGAGAGAGACCTGGGAACAGGCACACAAAGTAAAAAAAGTAACGGTAACGGCATGCTTTCTTTAATCTTTTTTTGGAAACTTTTCTCTCATGGGTATTCAAACAATAATAACAGAATCCCTTTCTGGTGGTGAAAAAGAAGTGGTGCCATATTCACACTCCGCTATTTTTGCCCTCGGTGTATTTTGTGTAACTCCTCAAATTCAAACCCCGCTTTTTTTTCTCGGTGGAGAAATATTTATGTACTGTACTAGAACTATTGTATCAATTATATTCTTATACATATTAATACATTTGTGTGAGTCCCTTCCATTTATTTAGTTTGATCATATAAAAATAATCAACGATAGCGCTCTCCTTCATGCAAGTTCGTGCATGAGCTTGATGTATATGATATGCGAATTCATGAACCCAGTGATGAATCGGTTCCATTCCATGAATAAAATAAAGACTATCCAATTTAGACATAAAGCTAAAAATTACATATTTTGAGCATGATATAAAAATTCCATGTATGAAATCATTCTTTTTTGATTATCATCGATTATTCAGTTCCATAAAAGAAATCGATCCATGCGGTCGGGATTTCAATATCTGCAAATCCACCTCTTTTGTCTTCTTATGAGGATCAAATGTATACCGTTCAGCTAATTATTGTAATTCTTTCAAAAAAAAGGGACCAGTAAATCAAAGCTTATAGTGATTATTTATTGACTAGCTGTATATATCACGAAGCTTGTCATGTATATGGACGCTTATTTGGTTAGGAAGGTGAAATTATAATGTACAGAGGTCGTGAAAATTTGACACAACTGCGAAATGCTCACTTACAGATATTTTAGAGTATACTAATAACCTGACTCATGTGAAAAATATATAATGCATGATGTCAATAGAGCTAGGATATTCATATAGCCATTTTTAAAAATTCATTGTGTGTGTCCTGCTTATGATAATAAAAAAAGAGCGGAGGTTCAAACGAAGTAGTAAAAAGCAGATCTCAGTATTTCTTTTTTCTTTCTCTCTTTTTCTTCACTTCTAACCAATTATTTTTTATTTTATTTTTAAAAACAACAAAACAAAACAGCTTTTATCTTCATTAAACTTCAAACCAATAGTTGTACTTGGCAAGAATCTATATGAACGGTAAGTCATCAATGATCTCTGTCTCGGTACTGATCTTTTTGTTTTGCTAATGAACACATAGGTGAAAAGGATATTGTCAGTAGATTCTTTACTAAATTACAGGTTGGCGTTTCACCAGGTAAAGGGAAAAAAAATGAAAAATGAAAAATAAAATAACACCATGGAACTCGTGGAAACCAACATTTTATATGTATCACAGCAGTTTTAAAGCAGCTCAACTTCCCAGAAGCCAAGGATGCATGGAATAGAATGATCAAATCTACAACTGACTACAATAAAGGTTAGACAAAACATAAATTCAAACTATGGATTATTATTTTTTACTGTTACTGTTTTTATTTGATTCAAATAGGTGGATATCTTATGTACTCGAGCAATAGTGTCACCATGGAAGATGAGTGTGAATCCCTCTCGGTGAAAATGGAGGATGATATGGACGACGACGATCAGCTAAGACAAGAATATGAACATGGCTTATCAGATAGCCATGACTCTCTTCAAGAAAATTCCTTTGATGCACTTTATGAACAAGACCGTTACCAAAGTGGATTGGATCAATTGCCCCCAAAGCAGCGTGTAAGTGAAAAAAAAGGGACCACACATTTGTCTTAATTTGATGATCACCAACTCTATATTATCACTCCTACCCTACTTAGGCGATGTACAATGCATTTAAAAAAGGTAAGGAAAAGATGACATGAACTCCCCTTTATTATTTACTATATCATATGCTCTCATGACTTTGGCTAAACTTGACTTAATGGTATTTCTTTATAGATTTCGACCAACACTTCAACCAGGACGACAACAACATTATTGACAACACCATCAACATTCAAAATCAACTATCAAAGATTCCAATCCATCATCAACGATATGTGCAAAGTCATCTTGTCATGTCTCCAAGTACAAATATCGTCAGGTCCAACCTTTTGCGGCATTTGCTTCACAGTCTTTCGTTTATACAGCAACTACAAGGCAAAATCAACTGCTTCTCCAGACTCAAAAAAACGGTGCACTACAACAACTTCTTTGTATTCTACGATCAGCTCCAGCAACAATATCGGATGTCAAGTACTGAATTTGTGCAAAAAACCAAACACTGTAAGTTATATTATTATTCTCATTATTGTATACTGTGGCAATGTTTATCTCCATACAATGCTCAATTTTTTTTTTTTTTACTTTTATTTATATATGCATGATGCTCTAGTATTCAATGAGGGCGGTGATGGCCAAATCAAACGAAGAATCATTCGATACCGAAAACTGGGCGAAAGGGTGAATGGTATTATTGTGGGCTACGACAAGGTGATTTTACTTTTTCCTGATATGATGACCAAACCACGAATGGAAGATGTAAGGCTAAAAAACAGGTTAACTTTCTTCAAAAATCGAGATTATTGATGTATATTTTACCTTTTATGCCCCATTTTAGTTGACGGATGTTACCTACAATATGATCCGCCGATATGTGCAACCTCAACTCAAGCCTATGTACTCAATTCCTGCATTACAAGCAACGGACTCAACATTATCATCCCCAAAATCAAATCATATATCAAATTCATCATCTCCTTCATCAAGATCATCATCCCCAATATTATCCTTACCACCAATATCAATTCCAACTCCATCTCATACATTTACTATAGCTGATTTATGCTCTCAATCATGATTTACTACCCTCTTCCCCTTCTCCCTCCCCCGTCACTCCAAATACATAGTCCCCTTACCTTTAGTTTAGTATATACTTTGACTTCAAATAAAAACTCTTTTTTTTTTACCAATCAATGTGTGCACTTAGGTTGTCATTTGTGTGTGTGCGTGTGTATGCGTGTGTGTGAGATGTACATTTTCCTTTTAATATGCGTTCCCGATATATCTAGGGCCCATAAATTATGAGCTCATGCATTACCATTAACTTATTGTGATTTGTCATATCAAATGTCGCATTGGATTTATGCTTTCTAATTAAAATTTGTGTGAGATAGGTGTGTGTGTGTGTGTTAATTTTTTGATCGGCAGGGTGATAGTGAGCATTCATTAATCCAATACTGCAGTATAACAAAAATTAGTCATCGCGAGCCAATGTGCTATATACCCAATCCAAAACCAATACACATTTTTGTTTTTTTACCCATCCCACAGCTTAAATTTGGGCGTTAGGTGGTTCATGGGGCGCTAGAGGTGAAAACATGAAATTGGGGTCATACGTTGCCGGATATTAACAGTATCGCCTTGAAGCAATAATACAAATGGACTGTCGGTGCTATCCTAACATTTCATATCAAGTGACCTTCAGCTGTGAGCCTGTTGACGACATTGTGAAGCCCATTTTACAGATTTTTCTGTAAGGTGCCTAAAAAATAGTATCACCCAAAAGTCAAAAGGTGCCCTTAACTTGTACACCCGCATACTACATTGGGGCCAAAATTGGGTGATGGTTTATTCCCAAAATGACATTGAAAAAAATGATATAGAAGAATCCTAGATACCATCCGGGTCACACTTGAGAGGAATTGACCTGGTTTACTAGTAAAATTATTTAAAATGGATGGAAATCTGCAAGATTTTGAAATTCATGCTATCAGTATGTCTATGGGTGTCTATGTGTAGGTGGTGTCCACAGTTTTTGAACTTGAGTTTGAGACACTGTCATTTTGGACGGAGTTATTTTATTTTTTTTGAGACAGGGGACTATTTTTTGGGGACGCGGGCCACTTCCTCCATCTCAAATTGTTTTTTCCCCTGTCTTCGTCTCCCTGAACTGTAAAAGTCGCTCTTTTAAAATACTGAATTTTCATTTGACAGTGGCTTTGGGGGATCGAGAATCTTCTCTTGCCCAATAAATTGGAGTCACGAACAAAAGAAGTCTTTTGAATCTCCGACACTCCCAAAAGTTTTTTACAAAAAAGTTTTGCCTTTTTCTTCTACTTCTTTCCTATAAAAAAAAATACTTGAAATATAAATCATGTCTGTCGTGGTAGGTCAATTTTTTATTTATATTCGTATTGAAAATGACAATATTTTTTACCTATACAATTCATCTGAATATGGTTACTTACACTGTTTCTGCTTTACTATCCTTTTGGTGCGTGTACATAGGGTATTGACTTGGGTAATCTTCAATCTGTCATTGCTGTTGCAAGAAACCGTGGTATCGATGTCATTTGCAATGAAGTGTCCAACCGTGCTACTCCGTAAGTTTGAATTGTACAATTGTTGCATACCAAGATGATCTGCTAACACCTTTATTTTACATATTATCTAGCTCCCTTGTGTCTTTTGGTGGTAAACAACGATACCTCGGTGAAGCTGCCAAGACTCAAGAAATCAGCAACTACAAGAATACTGTCGGCAGTTTGAAACGTCTCGCTGGTCGCACTCTCTCTGACCCCGACCTCCAAGAACACGAAAAGAAGTTCATTGCCAGCGAACTTGTTGACGTTGATGGTCAAGTTGGTGTGAAGGTAATAACGAAACAAATTGATAGAGATGTATGGTGAGGCATAGCATTATAGAATAGGGAATATTAACATATATATATATATTATTCGATTTTACTTATATAGGTCAACTATCTCGGCGAACCTCAAACCTTCTCCAATATCCAATTGATTGCCATGTACTTGTCCAAGCTCAAGGATATCACCGCCAATGAAATCACTGCTCCTGTATCTGATTGTGTGATCACTGTCCCCGGATGGTTTACCGAAGTCCAACGTCGTGCTATTATGAGCGCTGCTGAAATTGCTGGTTTGAACTGTTTACGTTTGGTGAATGATTTGACTGCTGCTGCTCTCGGCTATGGTATCACCAAGACTGATTTGCCCGAAGAAAAGGCTCGTAATGTCGCTTTTGTAGATGTTGGTCACTCTGGCTACTCTGTGTCCGTGGTGTCCTTTGTCAAGGGTCAATTGACTGTCCGTGGATCTGCTTACGATAAGCACTTTGGTGGTCGCGACTTTGACAATGTGATTGTGGAACACCTTGCTGCCGAATTCAAAGAAAAATTCAAGATTGATGTGTACACCAACCAAAAGGCTTTGATTCGACTTATGGTTGCCGCCGAACGTTGCAAGAAGGTCTTATCCGCCAACCCCCAAGCCCCTGTCAACATTGAATCGATCATGGATGATCGCGATGTCCAAGCTCTTGTCAACCGTGCTGATTTTGAAGAATGGGCTGCTCACTTGTTTACTCGTACTGAAGATACTCTCCGCAAGGCTATGGAAAACTCTGGTTTGACCGTCGAAGACATTGATGCCGTTGAAATGGTCGGAGGCTCTACTCGTATCCCTGCTATCAAGACTACCATCTCCAACTTCTTTGGTAAGCCCATCTCCACTACTTTGAATCAAGACGAAGCTGTGTCTCGTGGTGCTGCTCTTCAATGTGCCATGTTGTCTCCTGTGTTCAAGGTGCGTGACTTCCGTGTCTGTGATATCTGCAGCTACCCTATCAAATTGGAATGGACCAAGTCTCCTGAAGATGATGATACCGAAATTGTGGTATTTGACAGCAACAACAGTATTCCTTCCACCAAGGTGTTGACCTTCCACCGCAGCGAACCTTTTACTTTGGAAGCCAAGTATGCCGAACCTGAAGGATTACCCCGTGGTGTCAACCCCTGGTTAGGTCAATTCACTATCAAGGACGTCAAGCCTACTGCTAGTGGTGAACCTGCGCAAATCAAGGTCAAGGTCAGACTCAACATCCATGGTATCTTGTCTGTGGAAAGCGCTCACACTGTGGAAGAAAAGACTGTGGAAGAGGAAGTGACAAACAAGGACGGTGAAAAGGAAACTAAGAAGACCAAGAAACTCGTCAAGACGGCTGATTTGACTGTTGTTAGTGGTACCACCTCTGTGCCTGTCAATCTTGTGGACCAATATGCTGAAAAGGAAAGCCAAATGGTTGCCTCGGATAAGCTCATCATGGCGACGGAAGCGGCCAAGAACTCACTCGAAGAATATGGGTACGATATGCGCGACAAAATCATGGGTCCCCTTAGCGATTACATCGATGCCAGCATCAAGGATAAGTTTGCTGAAGACTTGAACATTGTTGTTGACTGGATTTACGACGAAGGTGACGATCAACCCAAATCGGTGTATGTGGAAAAATTGGATGCCCTCAAGACTATCGGTAACCCTGTGGTGGAACGCTACCGTGAAGCCGAAGAACGTCCCCGTGCTGCGAACTCCCTCCGTGAAGCAATCCAACGTGTGACCCAAGAAGCCATGAGCACTGATGACAAGTACTCTCATATCCCTGCTCAAGATAAACAAGATATTGTGGATCGTTGCGATCGTGCTCGCCGTTGGTTGGATGAACAATTGACTAAGCAAGAAAAGGTGCCCAAGTGTGAAACTTCTATCTTGTTTGCTCGTGATATTGGTAAAGAAGAAGAAGCTGTGGTGAACTTTGCCACTCCTCTCTTGAACAAGCCCAAGCCTGCTCCCAAGCCTGCCGCTGAAGAACCAACTGATTCCCCTATGGCTGATACTGAAGAAAAGAAGGAAGACGACAAGGAAGAAAAGAAGGACGAAATGGATGTTGATT
>JAFHAR010002157.1:0-11179 GCA_019677225.1 Absidia healeyae | reverse complement strand
TTATTTTTTTTTTTTTTTTTTTTTTTTTTTTTTTTCGTCAAACCTTGTGCCAGCTGTATAATGCTTTTGTTTTGAAGTTCCTTCAAAGAAGAGTACCCTGCTGTTTCAAGTCGGTTTCGTAGATCATCAGATTCGAAAAAATCTTTCAAAGACATGAGGATTAAAAAAAAAAAGAATTAGAGAAATAAAAAAAATCGCGGCGCATCCAACGCATTATGAGGGGGCGCGCTCAAAATACATGAGAATTTAATCTCCGCGTGCGCGAATTGAATTCTGTTAAAAAGAACCCCGAAACGGTAAACCACCTTTCCAACAACTGCCAACATACAGATGCCTTGGCTTACTTGTCAGGACAAGCATATATGTTTATTGGCTCAATTTGCCTACCCACATATAAAATTTCCCACCATATGATATACCCATACCCAACATTAAACGAATCCACACTAGCCCACTGAGTTCAATGGCACCCAAAAAAAGAATAACAAAAAGCAGTAAACGCTGACAAGACACTATCACATCACACACTAGACAATAAAGACAATAAAGACAATGATAAAAAATAATAATGTTTATTACAAATAAGATGATGATGCTGACTATAATAAAAAGTAATGAGTAAAATACAATAAAAAAGTAAAATAACAATAATAATAAAATTAATAAAAAATAGGGGGAGGAGATATCCAACTAACTAGTAGTATACCATGGCGTCGCTTCCATACATATCCGATATATCTTGCTGTTGCTGTCTTTGATCTTGGGGGTTTTCCAAAAGTTCATTTCCTGCGAGTGAGTTTGTTGCCGAAGTTCCGACATCATGAGCAGCACCTAGAAACCCGTACACTGGCGTCGTCGCATTTTCCTCAACACCAACCAAGTCCAAAGGAATGGGCATGCCAGATAAAACATCCACATTCGAGTCCCCATGAATCAAATGCTTCTTCGTGTACCTTATCCCAGGCGATGATACAGTCGATAGTGTTGATGTCGTAGTCGATGTAGATGATAATGGCAGGTTGTCTACAGGTAAATCAAGTTGAGAATGTATCATGGAGGTGAAGGTATTAGACGTTGGTGGCGGTTTAGATGCAGATGATGGTAGAGGATTGTACTGTGACAAGATGTTCCGAGATGGTATCAATTGTGGTTCTGTTGACGTCCTTGACATCGACGTAGACGATATTGATGGTGATGCCTGTTGTATCGTTGTATTGATTGATGGTGATGAGGACGACGACGCGGTTAATGATGCAGAAGAAATTTCATGATGTTGCTGTTGCTTTTGCTGATGTAATTGCTGATACTGTGGCTGTAGCTGCTGTTGCTGTTGTTGATAATTTGGTAGTTGTGTTCCCAAATATTGATTCCACTCATTCAAATCTAATGAGGGAGGTACACCCCAAAAGGCCGCCCCAGAAATATCAAATTGTCGTTGAGAAGGTATAGGAATCGTATCAGGTGCTGCAAATGGATCCATGTTTCCTTTTCCGGGCGGTGTTTGCTGTAAACCTTGTAAGGATGCCACCTTGTAGTCAGCGTTTTGACCATTGTTGTTGAAAATAGAGCTGCTGGTGTCGAGTTCGTCTGCCAAGGAGTCAGTCATGATAGTGTGCTGATTCCATCTTCTTCTACCGTTGACAATTGATCGGCGCTTGGCTTCGTCGTAGTTACCAGTTTCGTCTGATGGTGGTATATCAATTCCAGTTGCACCATCAGGAGAAGATGTTGCGGATGAAGACATGACTGGCGGTGATTGGTTGCTACTTCTCTGTTGGACAATGGGCCGTAATGTATTTTCACGAGTTGGTAGGTTTAGTTCCCGTAAGCCAGCCAATTCGCCTAGAATATTTGCGCTGCGTGATGCTGAAGTCCATGTTTTCTCCAGTGTCTCCAAAAGACGCATGATGTTGTTGATGTTGACCTTGGCGTCGAATGATTTGGTGGCGTCATTGCATGATGCTGAATTGATAAAAATGATTCCTGCTGTAAACACACAGTAGACAACACTATGGAAGACATATTTAAGCACGTTGTTCTTCAGCATACTATTGGCGATATTCATAATGGCTGTTGCTGATATGGCACACGTGTTGTATTCAGATATGGATTCGGGTGACGCGTTGACTGTACTGTTGTTTGGGATAAAAAGACGGTGAAGTAAAATGACAGTAGTGTGATAAACCATATGAAGTTGAGAGACACAGATAGGATAATTGACATCACGCAAAGGCTGGTTACTACTACCACCCAGGCAAAGCGCAGGAGGTAAGTTCTTGTACCAATGAGAGAGGCGACCAGTAAGAGAAGAGACAACGTGACCAATATGTCGTATATCAGCATTCTTCAAAGCTTTCGCATAATATATATTTTTCAACACATGACCCAGAATATCGCAAATTTTGACCAAATGAGACAAAGCCATCAAAGGACCAGGAGGAGGGCAAGAAGTGGGCATCCCATGTGCTTTGGCCGAAAACACCGGCTCGTCATCTTCAATGCTTGGGAATGGAATATCACAATCACTTTCTTCGAATGTTGATGATCGTCCAAAAGTAGCACTGGCCATCACATCACAAACATAAGCACACCAAAAGACCCGTTTTCGTCGTTCTTTTTCGTCAGGAGGAATTTGCCAATGATCACAGTTTCGATTCAAGCCAAGATCAAGTGCCATCCGGAATGCCTAAAAAAAAGAGATAGAGATGAGAGGATTGCTTCCTTCTCTATATAATACTCAAATAATCACTTACCATGCCACTATATAACCAAGCTCTTGCAGATTTCATTGTTCCTTGTTGATGACTTGACAAAAGCAACAGCGCCTGCACTGTTGAGATCCGAGGGATATCATAGTGACTATCCAGAAGACATTTGGCACGCTCAAAAAACACTTCCCCAGCGGTTTCTTGACGGGCAGGATCAGACCGAGTTTGTACATCGTCACATATACGAGAGGCCACAGCATAAATTGCATTGAGTAAGAGTGGTGAGATTGGTTCCGCAGGATCATCCAAAGAAGAAGATAGTTGTCGTTTATAGAATATAGGAAGCACAGGATAAAAATGTTCCAGGTACAATCGGACCAGTTTTGTTGATAGTTCAGGTGACGGAAGCTCATAGGGATTGATATTAGCAGACCGACCAGGAAGAGTTGACGAGAAATAGGATGACGATGCTGATGGTGATCTTCCATGAGCTGGTGGGTGCTGTTGATTTCCAGAGAGATGGAAGGCTCCATGGTGATACGTTCGACTTTTTTGGAGAAGATAGAACCCAGAAGATTTCCCCAAATACCGATATTGACCGTTTGCATCCATAGCCAGTTGGCCAGTAATATCCACAGATTCGCTATCTTGAGATGCATTTGCTGCTGGTAATGATTTCGACTTCATTCCACTGGTTGTTGGTGATCTTGGTGAAGAAGTTGACGTTTTAGTATTCAAAACACAGTTACCCAATGACGGTGATAGGGTACCACCACCGATCGTAAAGTTGGAAGATGCGCCTTTAGGATGGACGGGAGCGTTTTGCCAGAAAAAGACTTTGCTTCTATCACTACCATGGGCCGAGCGTCGCTGAGGTTTGCTGAGTATTTGTTCGCCCGTTGGTGTTTCCAATGGAGTGTTGAGTTCCCTTAGAAGAGATTTCGCTTTCGGATCGTCGCCTTGTGCCATTTCGCCCAATAAACTTTCCAGCTTGTAAAGTCGATTTTCTATAGCTTCGATATAGCCTTTGGGAGGTCCTCTCTACAATATAACAACAAAAATGATAATAAAAACTATTGGTCTACATTTTCATTCTATTGAGCAGGTGAAAAAGGAATGCGGGTTTTTAACTTACTTTTTTCGTGGTGTCTTTGTAGGTGCATTCCAAATCAAACGCCTTGCAATTGCTACATACAGGTAAGGAGCCATCACATTTTATCTTCTTTCGTCGACAGAGATCGCTATATATATATATATAAAAAGACGTTTGTTGGTGACAAAAGATTTGGTAATCAAGAGTAAGTACTGCATATTTGTAATAAATGCTACTTACCAAGCGCGGGAGACCCTTTGACGTTTGCTTCCCCCTTCTTCATGATCACTAGACATTAGACATAAAATAGGTTCCAAGACAAAAAGCCAAAAATAAAAAATAAAATAAAAAGTAAAGCAAAAATAAAATCTGGGTCATCTATTCTACCAGAAAAGAGTTCAAACTCCGACATATACCGATTTTCACCGCATGTTGTATGGCCAAGGTCACTTCATAAGTATTCACATTCTATTAATGCGGCTACTGATAAAATAATGGAGTAGCTCAGTGGAGGAAAATAATCAAGGAAACTCGCATACAGCTTGAGAGTAAACACAGCAGGTGTTGGTAAAAACTCAGTCACTAGTAAAAAAATAACAAATGACAATAACACAGTACGACTCGCGCGATTATTTCTTTCTCCGTCTTTTTTTTTCATTTCCATTTTTCTCTTTCTCGTCACTTTTCTTTCAGCCCAAGCATATACCTGGATTGGATGCCAAAATATTATGCAACATCAAGATACACACCCTGGACCTAATCATCGTTTAGATGGCTCACCCTTACCATCTTATCCTTTGCCCCAAAGACAACAACAACCAGAACTACAACAATTACAACAGCATTATCACCAACATCAACACGGCACAGTTTACCCTCCATTACCTTCTTTACCGACAACAAACAACCATCTCCCATCTCAACATAACGGTCATTCACTACCATCTCATCCATCTACTCTTCTTCAACAACAGCAACAGCAACAGCAACAACATCCACGGTCACATCGAAACCAGCACCGCTCTATAATGTCCCCTCCTCAATTAGCCCAATCTTCCCATTTGGCGGCATATGCACCGTACCCACCATCAATACAACCGACAAGAGAAACTCCTCGATTTGGGTTATACACGTGCCCTGAACCAGGCTGCCAAAAGCAGTTCACCGATATGGAAAACTACCGGACACATGCTCAGTAAGTGAGAGAAAAAAGGTTGAATCTTGCATGATTTGATATACAATAGGGCGATTATCAGACGTGACTGATTCCAGCTGTTTATTTTGAATTTGAATAGATCAGATCATAGATCAAGTACGAATATACACCAATTGAAGGATTCAAGTCAACAGATACCAGAAAACAACAAACCTTATGTATGAACCATAAAATATGTATGCATGTCTATTATCGTCATTATTGATTTTATTTTTTATTTATAGGTATGCGAACATCCAGGATGTGGAAGGGCATTCAAACAGTATGGTAATCTCAAAGTAAGTTGGATATTGAAAATTGTCTAGTATATGGAAGGAGAATGGTATTAGCTTGGCGAACTGGTTGTTCAAATTGCCCTTTCACGGTATTATTGATAGACTCACGTACGGAAACACACTGGTGAACGCCCCTATCAGGTAATAATGACAATACAAGAGTCCACAAATTGAAATTGATGATTGATTGATCTATTTTTTTTTTTAGTGCAACTTTGGAGGATGCGGTAAAAACTTCGCTCAATTGGGAAACTTGAAAACGCATGAAAAAATACATTGGCCCGTCAAACCTTACGTCTGCGATTACCCCGACTGTCGACGCGGATTCACTCAACGAGGCAATCTCAAGGTAATATCAAGAAAACAACAGCTGGAATCACTAGGGTTACTGATATATCTTTTTTTATGTTACATAGGCACATCTTATCAAGGTTCATCATGTTACATCGTCTTAGTATATAGTTTACTTCCCCTCTTCCCCCATCAAACACACTTCCTTGTTTTATCCCCATTTTTCATTCTATCCCCAAACACATTACTTCTCAATAAAAACCGATGTCTTGTAAAATATAGTTGTCTTAGTATTTAGTCTCCCCAATTCCCCTCTTCTCACCCATTTTATACCCTACCCAAACATTCTTTTTAATAAAAATCATTGTCCTAGTTTATACTGTAGTCTGACGCCTTCATTCTTGTGTGTATGTGTGTATGTGTTTTGCACTCCAAAGCACAACCAATTCTCCAATTCCATCCATCAAAGCTAATTTCCTATTCCATCCCGGTCACACCCATTCGATGATTCCGTCCCATCATTAATTGTTAGGGAAGGTACCCTCCAATTCCATTCAATTATGGTCAATGTCCAATTCCATCTAATCACAATCACGGCCATTCCTAAATACCTCACCTCATCCTAGGCATTCCGTAATTCCATTCCATCATAACAATCACTTTTTCAACAAAACGCGAATAGCAGTATATATGAGAATAAAAATTGATTGTTTTATTTGAGTCTATAATAAATAAATAATAAATACATATCTCGTCAGAGTGACATCCTAACCCGTTCACTCCCTCGGGGATGCCTTACCAATCACAGGGAGGGACAAGCGACTCCCCGAAGTGTAGGTTAAGGCTAGCATATAATAAAAAATAAAAATAAAAAGACCAAGTAAAAGTAAAAGACTACCATTGTTGTGGATGATGACTTTATTTGATATGTAACAACAACAACAAAAAAAAAAAAGGAAGACTAATTGTAATAAGACTAATGTAAAATAATAATAATCAAAACTATCCTATTGTTCCTGTTCATGTGCTTCGGCGCCAACGTTTTGTTCTTTCAGTAATGCATCAATTTCGGCGGGCTTGAAGAGATCGTATTGTACTTTGTCGTTCTTGCGCTGAATCGTAGCAAATTCCACTAAAAAGACAACATACACACACAACCCAAAAGTAAAAGTTCAGTATCCTTCTCCATCATTTCACTTTCCATAATAATACTTACATTTTTCGCTTGTGAGAGTCGTGCTATCCATGGTCTTGCTTAACACCTTGATGGCCAGGGCCTTTGCTTCTTCCAAGTTCATAGTTTCCTTGTAATCTTGTTTCAAAATACTTTGAGCACTGGCATTGTTGGCACCGATACAAGTTGCGTTCCAGCCACCATAATTTCCAGAGGGATCAGAGTGATAGAGTTGGAATCCAAAGTGGTCATCATACCCAGCAAAGATAAACGATACACCAAAAGGTCGTAGCCCACCATATTGTGTATATCCCTGTTTCAAATCACATAGTCGCTGTACCAATTGTTCGACTGGGATATCTTCGTTGTAAGAAAACAAGTATCGTTGTGCACTTGCCCGAGTCCAGTTGATAAGAATATTTGCATCCGCCGTAATACCAGCTACACCACAAATCATATTACTACAAAAAAATAAAAAATAAAAGTTTAGGAATATATGATATATCACAAACATCCACCATTCTTCACTATCATTCAGTCATACTTACTCGTTGAGCTTGTAAATTTTTTCAGACGAGGCGGTTTGTTCCAATAGTTTCGAGGTCACTTTCTTCTCGGCGGCAATGACGATCCCATCGGTTGCAAGAATACCAAGAGCAATCCCTGCTTGAGAAATGGCTTCCATAGCATACTCAACCTGATAAAGACGACCTACACAAACAAATAAAAAAAAGGGGGTTTCAGTATACAATGATAATGATGGTGGATCCTCTTGCGCCTGCTCTCCATCATAAAGACACAAGCAAAAAACCTTTATTGTTTTGGTACCATGTATTATCCTGCACCTCATCGTTTACCTTCAGGTGAGAAAATCGTAGTTCTTGAATCGTATCTTCGAGACATTGTTGGATCGATAAAATAGAATGTGGGTAACAAAAAAAAGGAGAGAAAAAAAAGCAGAAGAGACGCGCCTTCCAAAATTTTCTAGGATTACGTATTTTCACTTCTGCGATGGAGATATTTTCATACTCCGCCAATCACCGCGCGCAAGATTATGGAAACTACGGCCAGCTCGATATTATACAAAAGGGTCCTGTATACCTTTTTTTTTTTACTACCTACATGTTGAGAAGATAATAATATAAAAAGAAACATATAGATATGAATCGATTTACTCTAATCAACTCGTTTACAGGAAACAGGTCAATTTTTGATTAGGTGTAAGAGACTGGGCGTGATCAAAAGTGGGTGTAGACATGGTCAATTCTAGACGGATATAATAAGAAAGACCTAATTATTATGGAGAGCAAATGTAAAATTCCCACTCCCGGATTCTGGAAGATACTATCAAGGGACTAATATTACCATAACAGCTTTTTTCTGATAAATGGTGACAAAAAAAGTGTGATGCAAATCAGAGGCTGCATAATTCAAGGCTAGGGTCTGAAAAAAAAAGTTGGGAAGGCGACGTTTCTGAATACCGGGTAAACGTCCTTTTTTCCCGCCGTACACACTCGAATTTTAAATATAAAAGGCACAGTACGTCTCATCAGCAGTACTATTCGATAGTAAGGGATCATAAGTCATAGGTGCGTGGTTGACAAACTAGAAGCAAAAAAAGCATGCGGGATTTAAAAAAGTGGATGTTAATCTACCAAACACAGACAATTTAGAATTGAAATTGGTTCAATATGTATCAGGGACCTTTATGTGGCTCTAGAGTAAGTTTGAGCAAAAAAACAAAAAAACATTTGGACGTTTAATTTGTGCGTATCTTCCTCGAAGCATTTTCTGCGCGTACATAATAGGCTAATTCACGCCTGGTTTTTTGGTTCAGGGAAGGAATGATCAAATCGAGTCACTATAAATTCTTGTGAAATTAGAAAAAAAAAATAGTTAGATCGAAACAATCTGACCATTTTTAAGCACGATGGAACTTGGTTATGCCTGAGCGAGCGAAAACAGTCAAGTCAAATATTCCGACTATCTCCAATCATAATCGAGTTTCAATTGTGCTTGAGTGAGAAAAACAGCCAGATTGAAACACTCACATTGCGACCTTGAACCAATAATATAAATGGACTGTTGATTGTATTCTGCTATTTTAGCGTCAGTGATCTTCTGCCGTGAATCTGATGACGGCACCGTAGAGACCATTTTACAGATTTTTCTTCAAGATGCCTCAATTTTTTTTTTGTCAAATCATACCAGTATGAATACTGTCTTTTTCACCAGCCCAATATATAACATGTCTAATTTTGATAGCGCATATTGTACTATTTGCGCCTATGCTCTTGACAACCCCGAAATCACTCACCATTCAAACCGGATCATATGCCCACCCACCCAAAAACAATAACAATCGCTCAGTCAGTACTCCCCACAGTCGTTCAGGCCAGTAAAAACAATAAAAATTGCACAGTCCATACTCCCGCATTCGTCCAGACATGTAAAATTAATAACAATCGCTCAGTCAATATCCCCCACAGTCATCCTAGCCAGTAAAAACAATGAAAATCGCTCAGTCAATCCCCCCATAGCCATCCTATTCAGTAAGAACAATGAAAACCGCCCAGCCAATGCACCCCCAGCACCAAACCCGTCCGAGCCTATAAAGAATAATTCAAGTTATAGTACAATTGGAGACGACACTTTGTTTATTTATTGAGGTATACATAAAAAAAGAATGGGGACTATAATATAAGGTATTGAAGACATAAATATAACTAATACTCTGGGAAGTAAAGTGAGACTGTAACAGATACTACGGGTAATAGAAGGGAAGAGAATAACCGAAGCCGTTGATATCGCTTTGTGCAATGTCAAGAGGACCACATCCAATATTTGAAGGAATTCCACCGAAGAAAACAGGATGAATGACAGTCAATCACATTGTCATCTTGAACATAGTTCACAAATCAGTCGACACCATATATACCTCCCACAGGTCATCATTCATTCAAAAAAAGTCCAGAAAGGATGGCCACTAATATACTGTATATATCAAAGAGGTCATTTCAAAACACAAAGTTCACTTGCATTACTCTATAGACTTACCATATCCACAATATTTGAAGAGAGTTGCATACACCCATAAAAAACTGGAGCCTAAAGGATAACCCCACCGCCAACTTCGAGCCAATTCGTAAGCCACCCGACGCCATCAGTATCAAACATGCCCAAAGTCGTTCAAAGAAGAAAAGGGGAAAGGGGGAAGTGTAAAGTTTGAGGTTGAAGACAAGTGATAAGTAAGTGATATCCAAGATAGGTTTTATTTATTGAATAAAAAATGGAAGGCTTTTTATAAGAAAATGGATGTAGCGGATTTTGTATTGATAAGGTTTGTGATATGTGAATAACTGGATTTGTACCTGAGCGGATGTACAGGATGTGTGTGAATGGTGTGATAATGGGGTATATTTGATGGTGATTGACAAATAGGATATAGACTTGGTGAGAGAAAATGACAAATACAACAGGAAGAAAAAAAAAGAAAAAAAGGCGCCTGTGAGCATAAGTATAAACAGAATCTATTCCAAAAGTGGGATCCGTTGTGTAAGATGGTTTCATGCTGTTTGCTGAATCTACAATAAAAATGAGACAAAAGAAGGAAAGGGAAGTGAGTAAATAATAATAATATTGAGTGGGAATAACAAAAGGGGATGTTTTATTGTAAGGGAGACTAATGTTGTTTGATCAATGTAAAGGAAAGAGAAAGAGAGAGAATTTATTCTTTCAAAGTCAGATTGAATTTTTGAAATCAAAAAAATCTGGAGGATGGTCCATCTTTTTTTGATTTGAAACCCAGATCGATATTTTTTGAAATCCAAAAAATAATCTGGAGGATCGTCCATCATTTTTTGATTTGAAACCCAGATCAAATTACTTGAAATCCAAAAAATAATCTGGAGGATCGTCCATCATTTTTTGATTTGAAACCCAGATCGAATTTTTGAAATTTCAAAAAATAATCTGGAGGATCATCCATCATTTTTTGATTTGAAACCCAGATCGAATTTTTGGAGATCGAAAAAAAAATCTGGAGGATTTTATTTTTTTTGAGCAGATTCAAGTTCCGACGAAAAGTGAAAGTGTCTTTCCAAACACACTTTGGTCTATAGTGCACGACTTTGATTCCAAGTGTAGTATTTGCTATTATGTAACTGCGAAAAAAATTTCAAGTAGAAAATATTTGCATTAATAATGAAAACACCACAACCACTCCTTGGCGAAATATAGGGTAGCCCCATTTTTGGTAATTCTGGTCAATCGGAGGCCTCTATTTTGCTTTCTGCCGTGTGATGTCCGTTTGACTTTATATTTGGCATGTGTACACAAAAAAATAATCTATAGGATATCCGTAGAGTATACGCAAAAAAAAAAGTTATTGTCTGACCAGTATTAAAAAAAAAACGCTCGCAA
>JAFHAR010002152.1:2368-14856 GCA_019677225.1 Absidia healeyae | reverse complement strand
TCCTGACCAATAAAAAAAAAAAAAGAGAGAAAAAAATAAATAAACGGGGTGTCGATGATCCGAGGGGTCGGTAAAAAGAAGGGAGAAAAGCGAAGTTTTTTTCCTAGTAGCAAGCCCAAATTATTTTTTCAATCACCGCAACGGGTGTGTGGTGGGACTCTCAGCGCGAGCACTATTAATTTTGAAGTCGTATTTTTAAAATCCGCAAAAGAAGGTTGAAATCGGGCATTGAAAATAAAAATGGTCTCTTCCGTAATACTCACAAAGAAATGTAAGTCAAACAACTATCTATTGTCTCTAAATGTCGTACATGTATCTTTATATCAATGGAAACTCCTTTTTTTTTCTCGTGTTGGGATGAGTCAATATAGGTCCAGCTCTAGCAGCGGTGGGTCAAGTCGAAAAGATGGTGGGTATATCTTTGAACAGCAAAACGATGTACGCTTGAATGATCTCGGATCCAAAATATCTGCTTTGAAAAACGTAAGTAACAATCTCCTCCACAAAATATAAATTAAACGAATATTTTTGAACCTGGTTTAGATGAATTTCACTGGTGTGCTTACGCTAAACAAAATCTTCTATTTTTTTATATCATGCTGTAGGTCACAATCGATATACATCAAGACGTCAATGATCAGGATCAACGTTTGAATGACTCGGTAAAATATTGAAAATAAATACAATAGTGGAAAACTTGCTGAAACTTCAATGCTTTTTGATTGGTGTGTGGTTGTGCGTGGTTGCTTAGCATGGTATATTTGATGGATTTGGTAACAGCTTACAAAACTCGTTTGGAAGGATGAATCGGATGGTATCAAAACGGCATCAGCGGCAAATGTGTTATTATGTATCCATTGCTCTCGTCCTCTTCTTTGTCTTATATTATGGATCTGGCTTGATGTCATGGTCCTCTTCTTCCTCAGATGTGGATCAACTGTAGAATATGGTGATATTTAGTTTTAATTGTGAATAAAATCTCTTTTTAATGTTATACGTCTCGTCTTCAAATGCGTGTCTTTACAATGTTTGTGTGTATCGAAGGGGAGGAGGTGAACCTTGTAGGGATGATCAAGTGGTAGAGAAATATGCCCGTATGATACTTTTGTTGTAGGGGGGGATGGATCTGTGTATATATGTGTGGGGGGGTTGCTACAGTGCAAGATGACGACTATGCTTAGGGGTTGTGTAAGGAAAATATTGTATGTGATGATAGTAAAGGGGTGGTGAATGGATGGGGGGGAATATATGATATCGGCTATGCTGTAGTGAATGTATGGAGAATATATAGAATGCGATGTGGGTCATTCTATTATATCGACAAATGCATGGAAAATAATTTTGGGGCGGGTAGAAGATTGATTCTCTGTCTGAGGTAGTGAGTTGTTTGTGGTGGATTGTTGGATATTTACAAATAGAGAGCCAGTCTACATTCTTATTCAGCCACAAAAGACTTCCCATTACAGGTTATACTTATACAGGTTACATCCTTGAACACTCCACTTGCCAGTCTTACTCATGTGGACACTGACTAAAGTAAATCAAGTTTGAAAATTTGGCTATAACTTGCCGTATTTTGACTCCACCACCGTGAGTGACTAATATGAAGTGTGCAGTAGACCTGGGGACATGTTTTATGTTAGTCGATCTTGGATGGAAAGGCGACATCTGAGGCGCTAGAGGCGAAAAACATGAAATGTTGCCATCCACACTGCGCTGTATGTTGACACTGCCGTCTTGATTCAATAATGAAAATTGCATGGCTGGTATTTCATATTAGGTGACTTACACTTTTGGTGGGGGGCTATGTATTTGTAGGAAGATGTGACGTCTCAATACCAAGAGTATACAGTAGTATCAACTTAATTTTGGGATCCTAGCTTCTTGATGGAGGGACAATTTTTAAACAGCGATTCAAGCGCATTGAAAGCGAGAAGCCATATTCCAATATCAACGGTGTGAAGCGGTCCATCCCTCCTTACCACCATGAATAAAAGATTTATTAAAAAAAGAACCTCTCTTATTTTCTTTTTCTTTTTTACTTTATTGTTTCTTTATTTTCCTGTACTTGTAAATTGAGACAAAAAAACAGCACTCTTTACAAAAAAAAGGCCAATTTTTATATATTTTTAAAACTGCTACTTTGGACTCAAGAAGAAAAAGAATAATCAAGGGTCATCCTTGATGATGATGATGATGACGATTTTCCTTTTATTTTTCCTTGGTTTTTATAGTAGCTTGTTCTGGCTACATAGTGAGGCATACAAGCCCGTCAGTCGTTTTGCCCACTCTGCGGTCCTGGTAAATAATAGGTAAATAAAAACAATGATTTTTTTTTCTTTCTCAGGTCCTTCCTTTTTTTTTTTCTTACCCATCTTCAGCATATATTTTTATGGTGGTGATACTGCAGTTGGAACTCCAGCTGATACTCCTCTTTGGCTATCGGATTTAGCTGTCTTACCGATCGATGTGCCGTACGCTTTGACTAACATTCCTTGGCGATCCTCGTCTGGCATACAAAAATCAGGCCCTTCTGTCTACTCACAAGTTGCTTTTGTTGGTGGTCATCACGATGGGAATATGATCATTGTGGGTGGTGTTACTCCTGTAAACAACCTGACGGATGAAGCTACAATGGCCTACAGTTATGATTGTAGCGTGGGGCGATGGAACTCATTCGGTCTACCTCGTGAAAACTACTTGAATCGTCAGGGTGCTTATGCCACTGTTGTTGAAAAAGGTGTAGCTTATGTAAGTTTTGTGTGGAAATGGAAGAGGAGGAGGAGGGAGGAATCTCTTTTCATATGAATCATGTTGCGTGTAATGTGTATTAACTTGATCTTTTTTTTTATAGATATGGGGCGGCAAACGTGCTCGACACCAAAAATTCAACGAATCTGCGGTACAACTACCATCCACCATGTATCGACTCGACTCGGTATATGCCTCCAACTCGACTATTGTGGCCTCACCTCTTCCAAACCCACCACTACGTTATTCGCATACACAAACACTCGTCAACAAACGATGGATTGCTATATTAGGCGGCTTTGATGGATTGACCGGTGGCCCTATCTCTATGGAGGATATATGGACATTTGATACTCTCTCGCATCATTGGGCTCAGGTAAATGCCACATTGGACAATGAAAACAAACCTGCCAATCGAAGCTCTCATAGTCAAGTCCTGATGTCTGATGGCGTCTCTATTCTTATGTAAGTATGGAGTGGGTTGGTATTCATGAATGGAAGAACTGACTTTTCTGAGTATCTCCTTTTTTTTTCTCGGGTAGATATGGCGGCTACGATGGATATCATGTTTTTAATGACGTCGCTGTGCTGGACACGAGGACATGGAGATGGACGGTGAAGAACACGAACGCTGCTGTCCAGGGCCGAGCCGATGTAAGCTAACAACAACAACAACAACGACAACGACAACAAATTATCAAATGAACTAACAAAAATTCGCTCAACAATGCTTTTTATCATTATTATTATCATCATGTTGACGATTACTTTCTCTTTTACAAGCATACAGGTAAAGAATACAATGACATTTTATATCTATATTGATGAATACTGACACTCATGCTACTTTTTTTTTTGATAGCCACATTGGTAGGAAACAACATGATCGTAGCATATGGATTCACTGGCGTCTCAACATCATTGACAGTGATGTCTGATATTGAAGTACTAGACATTACCACATGGAGCTGGATATCTTATTACGCGCCTTCCCCTGGTTATCCTGGTAATGGAGATACACCTAGCATCAACAACGGCGGAAATCAATTTACTTTACCAGGTACCCCTTCCATGGCGATTGTCGCAGGCGCGGTGACTGGTGGACTTGTTGTGTTTGTTCTGATCATTGTGGCGCTCTATATCTTCAACTATCAACAAAAACAACGACACCCACCACCATCATCTCCTTCTATAGAGGATCAGATTGGAGGATTGGCACCTTCTGCTCACCACGACAGCAATGACAATGTATCGATTCTCTCTCCAACAAAGAAATATACCATCAGCGACGACGACACTACCTTTGTTTATAGTACTGCTCCATCATCACCACAACCACCACCATTAGCACCGACTCGACACAATTCTTTACTTCCATCCCCTTGGAAAGACAATACCCCTTTGTCTGATTGGCGAATCAGGCGCGCAGCAACCACATTCGTATCTCACAACAATAAGGATGTATTGCCGATCAGCAAACCAGATGAGCCAATGAATCTCGATCAAACGACAGTTGTAAAACGGGCGGCAACGACGACAGATACACCATCTATGATACATCATCGTCATTCCGGATTACATATGGACAAGATACAGGACGACGAAGAGGAAAACATAGGTGTTGCGGACGATCGAGGACACAACGCTATTGGAAACACATCTGGACCTGCCCCTCTTAATAGTGCTGATGATGACGATGACGATGGTTTTGATATTCAAGAATTCATTTTACATTCTGGTGAAATCTCTTCGGAACAACAAACTGCTGTAGATGATAGTGGTGGTGATGCTGCTGTTAATGGTAAAGAAGAAGAAACACGTCAAGATAATTTGGTGGAACCTGATGAACAAACAACTGCCTTGGAATGAACTACCTCTTCCCCTTATTTGTTTTATATTATATTTATATTTTTTATGTTTATTACCAACAGTACCATTGTTTTATATTTATTCTTGTATTGTACGCATCAAATAAGCTTGTACTTTTTCTCCATATCTTCATGTAGCGGGGTTTGAACATTTGTTTATTTTGAAAAAATGGTGGGAGTGGACTCTTTTTTTTTTCCTTTATCAATAGGACGGATATAGCTATGAAAACTGACACAATGGACTCGACCTGTTTATTCTCATTCATTCACATGTATCTGGTCATGATGCAAAGGTAAGAAAAAAACAATAGGGCAGGCTATATTTTGATATCGATGGATTGACTTCTCTAGCTTTTGTATAGATTAGCTGGTTGTTGGCCATGTCCATTCTCTGCAATGTAATGGTGTAAAACGATTCCTCAGGTACCGAATCCCAGGATTTCTTTATCTTCAACAAAGTCAACGGATTATCAACTACACGAAGCGACGGCGGAACAATCGGCAAGTTAAACACCACACAACTCACAACACTTCAACAGGGGTATTTGGATGGGGTACGTGACCTGGCAAAAAAAAGGGGGGGGAGATAATGTATTGATCAATAGAACTTCATAGCACCCATGACAACGGACGGTCTTTTTGATACATTCCCCCATACCACCACCAACACCATTAACATCATCATCATCACGAAAAATTCAACAACAGCACATTTTGTTATCAGCATAAATACCCCTACCATGGCACGGCATCACTTCCGACAAACTCTGGATCCCTGATTTATCACCTCTTTCTCTACTGCTCAATTCAACAACAAGAATGGTACGACGGATGGTGGCTATACTTTGATCAAGCAGAACCTTTGGGGTTGGATGGGCTCGATTTTCAGTATGAAATTGCCTTTCCATCGTCACAGCTTCCATGTCTCAATGCTAATATAGATGATGGGACTACCTCGAATCTTATATGTGGATATGCTATCTACCAAACCAGGGGTATGTACACTCATTTCAACTTCAAGGTGCGACAAGGACCAAGCGCAGGCAAACAATCAACAATCGAACAATTGGAATATTACATCATCAACTTCATCAGCTACTACTTTTACGACAATAAACATAAATCACACGTGCTCGGAACAAAACGCAAACAACAACAATGCTATCACATGCATTTTCTTTATTGTATCAGATTTTTTAGCGACCGTTGCCGGGATACCGAGGAGTCATCACCATCACCTTTTTGACCAACAACAACAACAGCAATAGTACAGGGATGAACTATGAAAATCAAGCATTGGCGAACTCTAGTGTGGATCGGGTGGAAAGATTAATACCAAAACGCCCACCGCTTGACCAATCACTTCAGAACAACAACAACAACATCAACATCAATGACCAACAACACCTCAGCCACCACTAACATCGATTCAAAAAACGACGACGATTCACCATTCCAAGGACAACCCCCTCTGGTCAGTATATGAATGATGGATTTTGGGGAGACGTTTATGCATCAACAACATCACAACGATTATGCTTCGGCAAACGGTCAATCGGAATTCTTATCACGTGTATCGATCATGCCACTGTAGTATTAGAATAGATTTAGTTCTCTCCCCTATATTATTTTTTTCATACCCCCCTATGACATTCACTCCACCCCCACACCCCTCCTTTATTTTACCTATTTTGAATATTAGATCCTTTTTTATATTTATAAATAAAACCCATGCAACTATTTTATTATTATTGTCGGAAACCTATATTTTTTATATTCTACCTGATGTGGGATGTTTCAATCCTGCTCATTATTGTGTGTCATTTTTGCTTCTTTTTTCTATTTTATTTGACTCCAATGACGTGATCGGGGTTTGAAATAAAAGATAAAAGATAAAGCGTTTTCTCCGTTTCTCCGTCTTTCTTCTCTTTTTTTATTTTATTTTAGATATACCTCTTTTGCATCATGTCAACCCTTCATTCAATATTCGAAAAACACCACACCAGCAACGACAACAATAAGCCTGCCATTATCATTCCTACTTCATGTCCCATACCTACTACATTGTCGTATGGTCAACTTTACAATGTGATTCAAGATTTCTGCACCAAGCTCGCCAGTGTGGTCCCGCCCGCCAGACTTGCACCAGGCAAATCCATCTCATTTGCTTATCCCAACAGTCTTGAATTTGTGGTAGGCTTTTTAGGTTGTGGGTTGATGCAACTGGTGGCCTCGCCTTTGAATCCTGCTTACACCAGGGACGAATTCCTGTTTTATTTGGAGGATGCCAAAAGCACTGTCATGATTGTCCCGTATGGCTCCATTAAGAAAAACCATGCCGCTGTCCTCGCTGCTCAAGAACGTCCTGGTATCTCCATTGTCGAAGTGTTTTGGGACGGTCAAGCCATTCAAATCCATGCCCCTCATGCTCATGCTGCCTCAACTGTCAGACCTATCACCTTCCACCCGCAACCTCAAGATGTCGCTTTACTCTTACACACGAGTGGTACCACTGGACGACCCAAAGGTAAATATAGTGTATTTATTTACGTGCATATAGTTTTTGTGTGTTGGGGGGAGCGGGGGCGGGGGCGGAAGGATAGGGTAACTAATGAACTGAATTTTGATTGATTTTAGGTGTGCCATTGACTCATTTGAATTTGACCACATCGATGAAAAACATTGTCAACACATACGAACTGACTTCACAAGATCGAACAATGTTAGTGATGCCTTTATTTCATGTCCATGGTTTGATTTGTGGTCTTTTGTCAACACTCTTGTCTGGTGGCTCAGCGGTGATTCCTCGAAGATTTAGTGCCACCCACTTTTGGAATGATTACAACGAAAACAGATGCAATTGGTATACTGCAGGTAAAACAATATGCCGGTGAGGTCGGAGCAAAACCAACAAAACAGAAAATATGTCTATTTTAGGTTAATTAATTCTTTTATATATATATATATATTCTATATTTATAGTGCCAACCATCCATCAAATCTTATTGCGCAATCCACCTACTCAAGTGCCGACTATCCGGTTTATCCGCTCATGCTCCTCCAGTCTTGCCCCTTCGACTTTCTATGCAATTGAACAACAATTCAAGGCGCCTGTCCTGGAAGCATATGCTATGACGGAAGCATCACATCAAATGACATCCAACCCTTTACCCAAGAATGGTGCACACAAACCGGGGTCGGTCGGACTCGGCCAAGGTGTCGACGTGGCCATTTTGAACGATCAAGGCAAACATGTGGAAGAAGGCGAAGTATGTATTCGTGGACTCAATGTGACCAAGGGGTATTTGAACAATCCCAAGGCAACTAAGGAAGCCTTTACCGATGATGGCTACTTCCGTACTGGGGATCAAGGCAAGAAGGACAAGGATGGCTATGTGGTATTGACGGGTCGAATCAAGGAATTAATTAATCGTGGTGGTGAAAAGGTCTCACCTTTGGAAGTGGATGCCATCTTGTTGAGTCATCCCAATGTATCGGAAGCAGTAACATTTGGTGTCCCTGATGAAATGTATGGTCAAGATATTCATGCGGCGGTGGTACTCAAATCAACTTCAGCTAGTGAAAAGGCGGTGGAAAAGGAATTGCGAGATTATGTCCAATGCAAGGCGGCGAAATTCAAGGTCCCCAAACGAATCTACGTCACGGATCATCTCCCCAAAACTGGTACTGGCAAGATTCAACGGCGGAAAATGGTGGATGTCTTCTTCAAACCCAAGTCCTCTACTACTACTCCTCAAGCCAAGTTGTAGAAACCTCCATTTAGATTATTATAGACATTGTATACTTTTAGGGTTGTTTTTTTTTCTCTATTTTTTTATTATTATTCTTGTTATTTTACCTTCAATAAAGACTGTTATTTTATTCTTCTTGTTTTATCATCATTTATATATATTGATTTATCGTCTGTGTTTTTTATAGAATGATGTGCAAAAAAAGGGGTGTGCTGTGGGTATTATATAGGCGGCGAAGGACAGTTGTGTTACTATTTGTCAAAAAAATGTGGTCGATGACAATGACAATATATGTAGTGTTACAATAAAAAGTACGAAGAGCAGTATCATCATCATTGTTCTGTCAACGAGACTTTTCTTTTCTTTTCTTTTGTGCTGTACTTAGGTATTGCGAAATGCATGGTCGGACATAGAATATATTGTAACTCCTGGATTGATCCTCCTCCTGCATAATCCAAAAAAACCTCCCTCCTCGAACGCATCCATGCTCTCTCTTCCAGGAACTTGAAGGCCATTATAAAAGGGGGAGGGGAAGGATTCCTATCATGGCTCTTTTTCCAATTCTCCCATTCCATCTTTTTTTCTTTTTTTCTTTCATTTGTTTATAATCTCATGTATTTTGCATTATTTGATTTATGGTTGTTGTTTCTTTTTACTTTGATAGATGGTGGAGCGGAGGCATCGCCTGTGGTGGATCGTCGACGACAGCAGCAGCAGCAACCATCGTTTGATTTGACCCAAATGGATACTTTGTTTAGTTTTGGCGATTCATATACTACCGAATATCTTGATCTACCCACCATGAAGTACCCAAACAGTGATGATGTATCGTCAACCAATGGGCCAAACTGGGTGCATTACTTTACTGAAGCAGCGAAATTGAAAGATTGGGATTTGGCTTACAATAGTGCACCCATTCAAAACGATTTGGTGAACCAGGTACAGTTATCCTTATCATCATCCATTTCTGTCACACAGAAGGAAATAATAAAAAATAAAAAAATTAGGAGTATTGGGCGTCGATCCCACTAACTTAACTAAACCCATCTTTTTTCTTTCTAGAACTCGAGGTGAGGGCGGCATATGCAATATACAAAAAACATCAATTTGAATCTCCGTGCGCATTAATTGCATTTTCGTCCCGTAGTGTCATAGATGTAAGCCAGCAAATCACAAAACTGTTCCCCAAGTACTTTTTGGAAAGTAAAACACATAGTTATCCTCCTGAAAAAACACTCTATGATATTTGGGTGGGCATTAATGACCTGGGATTACTTTTGCAAGACAAAGCCTCCTCCTCTATGGATACATTGATGCAACGTTATGAAGAACTGATTGTAGGATAAGACCCAAGTCTATTCCAGCCCAAACGAAACACTGACTCTTTCTATTATAGTCCTTTTTGTATGACCATGATGCAAAGTATATTATATTGATTAATATTCCTCCCATTGATCGAAGTCCTAAATGGGCCTCTAAAGAAGACACAGCCATTCAAATGAAAAGTTCGGTCAAAGGTAATGAAAATAAAAACATTGAAACGCCAGTGCCTGTAATAATAATTGTTTTTTAATAGATTACAACCAAGAACTTGAAAATATGGCTCGGCGTGTAGCTAAAGGCAAATCTCTGCGTATCTTTCTTATTGATGCATGGTCTATCTATAGTCGTATGCTGGACCATCCTGATCAGTATGGGTTTAAAGATGTCACTGGGTATTGTGAAGACTGGCGAAAACCAGAGGGGCATGATTGTTTACCTATCGACAAGTAAGAAGAAAATACAGTAGAGAATCAAGAGAGTGTGACGTGAAAACCTATTTATGATTTATTTTTTATTTTTCTCAATAGTTACTTTTGGTTAAACAATTTACATCCTACTACTAGAGTCCATGCCCAGTTGGCAAAGGAAATGCAAGAATTTTTAGAATCTGTCTGAGTTTGCAATTTGATTTTGTGTCCCCTCCTTAATTTTATTTTTGTCGCGCTTTTTTTTAATTTTTTATTTCTCTTTCGCTTTTTTTTTTAATACATTCTTCATTATATTTATTAAACGTATCCCTTTATCATTACCTCGATCAAGTGTTGCTGCTGCTTGACTTGAATGAAATACCTCTATTATAGTTTGACTCACATACTGTTTTTGTTTTTATTTAGGTGGTAGGACCATTGGCATTTGGCAACATTATATAGATTGATCTGACATGGTTAATATCTCTCATCCACATACTATATTCACTCTGCATAACGGACACAGTCTACAGTAAATACAGTAAAAACACCAAAATTGAAGCAACATCATCAGCAAGATTGAACAACATGGAAGTAACAGTAGCCGTAACAGTACGGGTCGCCAACACGCAAGAAACATTAATTGTAATAATCGTCAACATTAGAGTAGCAGAAACAGCAGAAGCAACAGCAACAGCAACACCAACAGCAACAGACAGTAACACCAATAACGACAACAAACGATATCAATAGCGAGACCAACAGCGACATCACTAATGACACCAATAGCGACAGCATAAAAATGAAGCGTGCAAAGCTACCGTCAGACCAATAGAAAATGAATCGTTAATCGGTATCTTGGAAGGATATATACACAAACTGTGAAATGGTCTCAAGATATTGAATTGAACGGCAAGGTAGGTGAATGAAAAAAAAAAAATGGATATGCTTCAGTGTGATCATGATCAACTACAAGTTTACTAACACGCCTTTTTCTCCTTGGAAACCACAAGTAGTCAACTTACAGCAAAACAACGACAAAAACAGCGATTATCATGATGTGGGAATTATCTATGAATGCAATGGAATGGAATGAATGGAACAACTGTAGCTTGATGACTCGAACAAAAGGTAGGTACCATCGTTATTTTGGCACTAGGGGGGGAGGGCTTATGTATATGAAAGTGATGAATACTGACTTTTTTTTTTTTGTATTTTATCTATGATATACGGGCTAATTTATCTTCCTGGGCTTGCGTTTCTGTGGACTAGTGCTTGAATTGGTCCTCCTCTCCCTTTAGCTCATGTGGATTCTTCTGTGGGAAATGATGCAGCTATTATTGAAGATGGAGGACATACATATATATTTGGTGGCGTTAGGTATGATAGATGATTCAACATTTTATTGGTATGCGAAAACAAAAGAGAGAGAAGAGCAGCAAAGGATGATGATGATGATGATGATGATGATGATGATGATGATGATGATGATGATGATGATGATGATAATGATGATGATGATGATGCACTATATTTGATTTTTTGAAACTCACTTTTATTATTATTTGTTGATAGGAATGGTGTTATAGGAAAACAGGACCTTGGCCCAACGCAAATTATCTTACCTTTGAACCGTGGCTATTGAACTCATCAACACCAGCAAATTCCTCCATGCACTTGATCCGAACACTTGTCTCTATCAACCAACTTGCTTTTCATTTATTGGATATCTCCCCCCCCCCCTCCTCTCTTTTATAGCTTTTAGCCTAGTATAGTGCACTCCCCTTTCCCCATTCACGCTGTTATAGCATCTATCTATTTACCATCATTTCCTATATTTACTATTTACTTTTTATTCTTTACTCTCTTTTTACAAAATTGAAATAAAATTATGTCTTTTTTATCATTTATGATTAGGTCTATTAGGTGTAGTCAAGGATGAAAAGTTGAAGTCGTCGGGATTGGGTGGGAGAGATTTATTCTGGAATAGCGCATGATGTAAAGTGTTTTTTTCTTTTGTAGGGTCTCTCTTCGTTTATATTCAAAATATATTATGATAGCCATTTAATCTGTGGATATTCATGGCAAAAACGAGGAACAATACTGTATGTGTTGCTAAAACGACGATAACAAGTGTCAATGGGTGTAAAACAGGTACACACAAAAGCATGTCATTTAAAAAAGTAGATGTACTAATATCTTGTACTGTAACCCTTGAACTTAAAAAAGATGTTGGTCATTCAGTGCTTGATTTAGGAATAGAGGGGCATGCTGCTGGTGCTGATGTGAAAATCCGATTCCTATACAAAAAAAAAAGTTGCATGAGTGGAAGGCAAATACAAACTGCGTAGATCAAACAAACAAAAAAGAGGACAATGAGGATATGT
>JAFHAR010000215.1:40582-54000 GCA_019677225.1 Absidia healeyae | reverse complement strand
AAATTCAATAAAACTGATTGTCTCTCTTTTTATATATTATGTATTCTTTGTTGTCTTTGTTGTAGTTAGTTGGGGGGATAGTAAATCAAACGTCTTCTATAATTGGTATTCTTTACTTCATACACTCGACTTTTTTTCTTTTTTCTTTTTTTCTGGCTGATTGGTACCGATCAATACCAATCAATACCTGGTAGTGGCACCGTTCCGATAGGCATTGGTATTGATAAGGTATTGACGAGAGGTACCGATCAATACCAATACCAAATAGTGGTACCGTCCCGATAGGCATTGGTATTGATAAGGTATTGACAAGAGGTACCGATCGGTACCAATGCTCCTCATTAAGGTACCGTTAAGAGCCCTATCATCGCCTCACCTTGGTACGATCAGTCATCCTCATCCCCATAACATCTTCCTCATACGTTGATAAACATAAAAAGCATACAGGTATATATATATATATATCCAAATCATAATCTTTATTTCATATAACACAGCTAACAAATAAAACAATAAGTTCTAAACTATTCTAGATAATGACTACAATAAAAAGACAAACAAATATAACGATGGGGGCAGTACTAGTGATAGACACCGCTCAATATTTTACGGAAGACGCCTATAGAATTAAAAAAAGGAGTGATGACATTACTATAACACACATGCACATACACATATACATAAACACATGTTTTTTTCTTACCATCCATGATAAAACTAGTCAAGCCCCAGATTTCCCTTTCTTCGCCTTCCATGTTATCTGGCACCTTAAAGACAGTGTACTTGTGTTGACTATCCCTAAATCCTCGTAGTTCCCGTATTTCTGGCTGTAGCAGGTATTCCAAAGACAGACTAAAAACCGATGACACTTCGTCGGGATTGAATTGGAGAGTGGCCGGATCCAGTTCCTGTCGAATGAAGCCAACAAATGGATGGACACGCAGTGACCCAGTCTTGTTAGGTACGGTGGAATAGCGTCCTAGTATGTCGATCGCCGAAGGTTGAATCCCAATTTCTTCTGTTGTTTCCCGAAGAGCCGTATTTTCTAAGCTTGTATCCGTTGGATCTGTATCGTCACCCGTAGCATCGATCAATAAAAAAGAGATGGCCTGAGTGAAGCGTCTAACCAAGTTCATGTCATTTTTCTATTGTTTACCTGCCTTACCACCAGGAAAGCTATAGTATAAAAACAAAAAGGTGGAATGATTAAAAGAAAAAGTCAATATTATCTTTTCAGTTGGAGTATATACGGTACCTGATTTCACCACGGTGAGTTCGCATATTTATATTACGCACAGTAAACAATACGCTTGGTTTCTTGTCAACGACACATAACGGTAGCAGGACAGCAGCATCTTTTGCATCAGGCTTGTATTTGAATTTGTAAGTGGGTAGCTTTGATAAACGCTTTTCAAATAAGGATATCGTTTGCCTATCAAATATTAAAGGTAAGGAACGTGACAACATCAGGAATACAATGTGATATCTATAAAAATGAATAAAAAGATGCCCATTCAATTGATCGGACAAAAGAAATAGCGGAGATTACATAATAACTCCCATTGCCTGCACCGCAAAATCCATTCCTACTTTCCCTCTAGCCCATACAAAAATAAAATATCTGTCGATACCCGCCCAAAAATAACCAAACACCCCTCATATGATTTCTAAATTTCAGTCCATTGGATAAAAACGATATTTATTTTATTTACAATCAATGATAACAAACATAAAAAGATAAAACTAGTAAAAAAAATGGTAAAGATATAACTAATAAAGCTACAGGGTAGAATGTGTGTGTGTGTGTGTGTGTAGGAAAGGCTTTTTACAACCAAGGCATCCAGGTGCATTCCATTTGAGCCAATTTTTGAGGATTTGTTGCTTGCGAAATCAAATCAATCACATTTTGGTTTGTAGGTTTGTTTGCGTTGATCGTCTAAATCATCATAAAAAAAAAGGTATGTGAGTAAAGAGTCATTTGTAACGGGTTCATGTATTTTCTAGATGGGTGTGCTACCTTTTCTGTATCTGTTTTGCATGATAAAAATTGCGATTTGGTTAGAATTTGAGAGATGTTGGTATTGATTCGTTCACGCATTTGATGTTCGACTGTTGCATTGCGTTGTTGAAGTTGGAGTTGCTGTTGCTGTGTGTTGTTTGTGTACCAAGCGTAGACTTCGTCACGGACAAAAATGCTGAGATACTGATCAAGTTCCAGTTCAGGGTCAGTCAGACTTCTTGCGGTAGCCATAAGACAGCTTGTAAATAATCCTTCAATGCCAACTTGAGTAATAAAGTCTTGAATATTTGGAGTGAAGCGGAAAGGTACTGCTTCACCATTACCAAATACAGGATTTGATGGGGGAAAACCAGGTAGGACTTCCATCATCCAAACGCCACCAGTAGCCCGAGAAATGGAGATCTTGTGAGGAGTACGATGACCCACGCTGAATATATAAGTCATGAATGTTGCTGTTGCATATTGTGCTGTGAATTGTTTGCGTGCCATCCAATAGTCAGTGTATGAGCCCATTTCCCGAAGCATGTACTATATAAAATATAAAAAACATTAGATGATTTGTTGCATTGACGTTTAGGTTCTATTTTTTGGATACGTACCTTGCTTAATATATTTGAAGGAACCATATTGGAGCAAATTTCGTCGTTGATTTCCATACGAAGGTTCAATTGTTCGATTTTTTTGTTCGTCACCTATGAAAATGATAAAAATGAATAGTGAATAAGAGCCAGCAGTGAAGTTTCAGTTTCAGTTTGTTTTTTTGTACCTCAGTTCCAGATCGAATGTTCTTCTTCAACTTATCCGCAAAGTACACCATAGGATCATCTTTGTGTATCTGAACCGTGTCACAATGATCTTCGTAAATATCATGGAGAGTGTAGTAAGAGGGATCATCTTGCACCATACGCACATTAGGAGCCAAAGGAACAATAGCAGGTAGATGGAAGGCCAGATTTCGTACACGACTTTCACTACGACGTTCGAGGACATTGTTGAGGAGACGGAAAAGTTGCATCAACCGTTCCTCCCGACGGAATTGCCGAGCAGCAGGGTTTTGGATAACAAACGGATGCAAACTACCATCGTGCCCGCGAATAGTCAATCGGCGATAGCAGTTTCCGTAGCTTCGTACCACTTCCACATCAGGTAAAAATCGATCGATCCGCAAGAAGTCGTTGGCATTATCCTTGAGCTATAAATATATAAATCAAATGTCAGTTGTAATTTTTTTTTTTTTGAAGTTCTTACCAATAGGTATTGTCCCGGTATTTCAACGTCGTCAAACTTTTGATGCTGGAATTCCACCAAGTAATGGGAGAGGGTTTCCAATTTGAGTTTGCGTGGTCGAGCATCGAACATAGCTTCAAACTTATCCCGCCATAATCGTAACCTTGCCACGTATTCTTCCAAATTAAGTTTGTCCTTTGCAAAATCGTTCACAAATGCCGTTTTCATATGACCAGGATAGAGAGAATCAGCGAACCTTGTAATGTTGTTCACCGTAGCGATTGTAAGTTGGAGAGTGTCATTAGGGTTCATCAATCTTGTAAGTAATTGCTAAATAAAATAAAATGGAACATGAGTACCTCTGTCATACATTCACCATCGTCGCATTCAGGTTTTTTTTTATATTACCTGAGCACCTTCATTATACAAAGCGACCACTAACCGGTACATATCTTCGTCTGCTTGTGGTTTGAATTTGAGCTGAATTTGATCCACCATAGTTTCCATGGACAATGCAAGAAGAGGATAGCCTGTTTTAAGCATAGCCATAATTTCGTCCAAAGGATGTGGTGTAGCAGTAGGTTGAGGTTGAGGTTGAGCAGCAGGTGGTGCAGGTGGATTTGTCGAAGTCGTCGCTGACGCCGCCGGTGTCGTGGAGTTCACTGGTGTAGATTGATTCGCGGAAATTGCTGGCGTCACTGGTGTAGCGGATGTAGCAGGTGTTGCAGGTTTTGCAGAATCAGGGACAGTGTCCGGAGCAGTATCTGTAGTAGTTTTGGTAACAGATGTATCATTCGTGTCAAGAGCGGCATCGGTAGATGGTTTTTCTGAGGAAGCTGGGGATTCATTGTCATTTTCAGTTGTGAGAAGTGTTTCAGAAGCTTCATTTGAAGGTGCCGTTGCTGCTTCTGTTGTTGATTGTGCTGCAGAGGTATCCGTCGCGCTACCAGCTTCTTCTTTACCACTTGTTGATGTTGCACCAGTTTTGTCAACTTCCATTTCATCCACTTTTTGATCACTAGATTCATCCTTTGTCGTTTCATCCTTTTTGTCGTTAACACTGTCCACCTCCATTTTTGTTTTTACATCTTCATCAGCTGGTGTCGTTTCGTCTTTTGATGTCGTAGCTAGATCGGATTCTGATGGTTGTTCTAAAGATGATGATGCTGTAGTGGTTGTCGCTGTTTTTGAGTCGGATTCATTTGCAGTTGCCGTTTTATCTTCTTCCATCTTGATCGCTGATGTACCTTCTTGTTTGACAGATACCGTTTCAGAGATGTTGGATGCAGATGTAGTAGCAGTAGAGGCATTAGAATTGGCATTCGAGGCAGCAATAGCAGCAGCATTTGATCGTTTCATCATATCTTCTTTCGCCGTTCGAAGTTGGAAGTGTAAAGCCTAAAGTCATTACCCGTTAAAGAAATAATAATGATTAAAAACCTTCGGATTTCCTTTTTTTTTTTTTAATTACCTGAGGGTATTGTTTCGCAATACGAATCAAGATAGCACATGCATGTTTTGCTTCCCGATGTTGAAGAGCAGCCAGAAGTTGAGGAATAAATGTAATCCAATACCAAACCGGCCATTCACCTTTGTAAGTTTCAAAAGCACGCGAAATCAAACCTTGATCATCATCCAGACTAAGTAACCAGAGCACACGCAAGAGGTATTTTCGAGATTTGGCGTTCTTGTAGATTCCAGCCGCTTGCAAGTAACAGCTCACCGCATTGTTCGCCCAGCTGAGGTCCTTTGGATTTTCCTTGAATCGTCGATCGTTGTATCTGCCCCATTCTGCCCATGCTTTTGGTAAAGACATATCGATTTGTACAGCGTTGACATATGCTTCGTTGGCTTCGTTGAAATGATCCAGTTTGGCCAAAAACATACCCTTGAGTGTGAAGAATTCCGCCTTTTGTTGCAACTTGAAGTACATGAGATTGGTGTTATTAATCACATCCAGTCCAGCCGTCAGTTCATGATTTTGATAGTAACATTTTGCTTGTTCCCTGAGCTTCAAAAAGGCTTCTTGAATTTCAATATTGGGCAAAGTGTAGATCTTGGTCAGAGAGTTGATACAAACGTCGTAGAGTTGATGCTTGCGTGCCACATGAGCAAATCTGTTGATAATCCACGCCGTTTCATGATAGCCACGGTAAGCAAAAGAGTTTCCACTTCCAGCATTGGTTGGTCCACCTTGAGCACCAGCGCCACCTTGAGGAGTTTGCAATAAAGGAATCAGGGGTAAGTATGTCCGATTGATAGCACTGAAGATATGTTGCCGCCATGCCACAAGGTTACTCCAAACGTTGATGTCGTCCCATGTGTTTGGTAGTCGTTCCCTCCATGTTCCTAATACACTTCGTAATTCTGCCGATCGTTGTTCCAAGTTTTGTGCTGTAGTTCCCATCAAGCTTGTAAATATTTGGCTAGCCTCTTGCAATTCCAGGTATTGTTGGAAGGTTTCCAGTAAAGGCAAATGGCTTTGTGATACAATAGGAGGTAAGGCATGCCAATTCTTCAATGATAGTTGCACACCTTCTTCGCAGATACGGGTAAATTCAGGAGGGCCAGATTCATTTGTTTGAGACTTGATGAGAGAGAGGAAGGCTTCAAATACCTTGTGGCGAGGAGTAGGTACATCAGCAACTTGTTTCAACGATTGTTCCAAGAGTTCCCTTTCAGCAGTCCAATCAGATAGGCGCCATGCACATTCCAATAAAAGATTGGTGTTCCCATCATGTTTCGCCAAGTCACTTAGAATGTCCCATTGTTGTAGTTTTTGTGTGCACCCAATCCAATCGTCTTCCCATAACATATATTCAGATTCCGTGAAAGGCAGAACACCACTACGAGCCTTGATTTGCGCATTTTCGTACATGTTTTGTGCTTGCATCCACATACCACTTTGTTCACAGGACACGGCTACATTTGTTTCATTGTACGTGTTACGACGTCGCCAAAGACCATAAAACATATCTTGTTCCATAAGCGCCGAGTAAAGTTCACCAAGAGCATCCAGAGTCCTTTCACGATTGTTTTGGTCGTCCTTTGATGAATCAGGTACCTTGCCCGTAGAGCTTGTACGGAGCAGAATATCAATTGCCGTGTGCCACGCATTGTGTGTACGACCAAGATATTTGACTAGATGAGGAGGCAGCTTGATAATTGTTTGTGTGTGAGCAATACCAGATAACAGAGCTTGAATAACATTGGGTCGTTGATCAGCTTGCTTGCTGTGATATTCTTTAGCCAGCAGAGTAATAAGCACCTTTGTCAGATCATGGGTTTCAGTTGCATTCAAGGCTGACCAGCATCTTGGGAATAGTTCCACCCACAAATTGAATGTCGTTCCCGCATCAAGATATTGTAGTTGTTTCGCCGTAAGAATTGCGTTGTTGACATCGTACTCTTGAAGCTCCCGTAAGAAGGTTTGTTGGTTCGCCACCAAGTCATGGAAAGAAGAGGGCACATCCACGTGCATCTCATCGTGCTCACCATCATCACCTTCACTATCGCCGCCATTACCCTTGGTGTTTTTCACAATAGTCTTGATCGACTTGATTTTCAGAGTATGAGGAGGAGACACAAGAGGATTCACTTTCACTACACCGAATAGGATATCCAGAGCTTGATGTAACCAGAAGGAGTTTGCCAAAAATTCCCAGTTTTGCACGCCCAAGATATAGTTCAAACGAGTATACAAAGATCGTCCAAGGCTTCGGTCGAAGGTTCGCATAAATTGAGTGCGCACATGAGGATCCACGTTCCGGGTACCCAGCAAAAAGGCTTGTTCCAACCTTACAGTCAATTCAGAGCGGACAAACGCAGGGTTGTTGTAAATCTTGATTACCAGGTCTAAAAAGTCTTGAGTCAATTTCGAATTGTTGCGGTTTTCAAAGGACATCATTTTCACCAAAAGCCCGGCCTTTTCCTTGATTGTTGGGAATGTTTCCGACTTATCTAAGGTCCATTCAGTAAGCATGTCCAAGATGGTGCGCAAGAGTTGAATATCGGGTGATTTTTCGATCAATTGAATCAAACATGTCAAAAACCATCGTCGTTGGTCACCAAGGTGAGAGATACGTTTTTTGAGAAGGTTGAGTCCGATAATCAATAGGTTGACCTGAGAATCCACATTGCCGCTCATAGCACCATTTGACATTTGTGCTGCCGCTGCTGCCGCCGCCGCAACTGCTGCCGTTTGCTGCCCAGACACTTGTTGTTGCTGCTGTTGTTGTTGAGCTGCTGCTGCTGCTGCATGTGCTGGTACGGTATGTTCTTTGGTGAGTTTTTGTAATATCTTGACCAATCCCGATACAAACGAATCCAAATGTTCACTTCTACTGCTACTTGCAGCTTCCAAAAGCTTCATCACCCCATAGATATTGTTCATATTCGCCATACCATCAGTAATAGTCGAGTCCACCAACGCAACAAAGCTAGCAATGTCAGGATGTTGTGATTCTTGTTCGGTTGTTTCCACTGATAGTGTTTGTTGGATCGCTTGGAAGATATGGACTAGCACAGGATGTAAAGCTGTTTGAATGCGTACATTGTCTGATTTGATGCTCGTTTCCAAAAGTCGATATAGCTGATTCATGTTGACAATAAACCATTCCGCCGGTTTGTGGGTGATATCAATGTCGAGTACTTCCAATGTGCTGCACACGCTAGGGATCAAAACCTCCGACATTTCCTTCAGCGTCAAGGTTCGTTCCAGATGAGAGAATTTAACATGTACATCAGACCACATGGACGGGACCAAGAGTTCCTTGATAAGATCTAGCACCCTTTGTACCAGTCGTCGTTGGAGAACATCAGTTGGATTCGAGATGATACATGCCAGTCGCACAAGATAGCCAACCACATTTTCACGGAGGGTCAAGCTGGGTACATATTCCTTGGGACCGTTGTTGTCTTCGGCAGCCACACCCTTGATTTCACCAGAAGATCCTTCCACTTGCACCTTCTTCCTAGGAGAATCACCGCCAGCCGAGTCACTTGCTGCACGTTTTTCTGATCCGGTTGGGGTAGTTGATGCGGCTTCAGTTGTTGATGTTGATGATTGTTGTTGATCCGCTGATAATGAGGCGCTGCTGCTTTCCAATCGAGTTCTTTCCCATTTTAAAATCAATTCAGCCAAATCCACCGTCAGCAGCTTGTGCTCGGGAGTTGCATTTTGTAAAAGCCCCAATTTTGGGAGAGTGTTGACAATCTGAGGCAAAAAGTGTTCCCGGTAATCATAAAACAAATCAGGATGACGGACCAAGAGTTGATACACGTTGACCATTTGTGATATACTGTGTGTATCTTCGACCACCACCTTTCGTGTGAGACGGATCCAAGTTGGCACACGCTCTGAGCCTTGTAGTGCAGCACGTTTTGGTAGTACCGGAGCCAAAATATCCAGGCCTTGTTTCACCAAACCTCGAGCTTCAGACAGATGCGCACGTAAAAGAGCAGCATAGATTTGAATGGCGATTTTGCTAGGAGTTTCATAAGCGGCAATAAAGCGGGCAATCAACACATAAGCAGCCTGCTTGCTTGTAGCATCTTCCAGACGTAAGTAGTTCCATCCAAATTTGATCACCTCCTTTCGCAAATCGGCCAATAATGGAGCAGCATATTGCACAGTCATGGCCACCAGTTGTAGTAGTTCGATTCGCAAGGAGTCTTCTGTGTATTGATTATCTTCACTGGAAGGTTCCGACATCAGTTGACCAAATTTCTTGAAATCCAGCTGTTCCGTCATTTTGGTGTCCCAAATTTTTTCATAACCACCATCCTTGCGAGAGAAGGCTACCAGGAGCGAGGGGTTCACCACATGTCGGAGGGTCATCATATTGATATAAGGTGATACAGCGCCATCAGAGAATTGTTTCAGAAAGCGTTCCAAGATCTTGCGTTTTGTGGCTGGAGCAGCATGCAGAGCAATGTCCTCCAAGAAGAAAGATCGCAAAAAGGAGAGATCCATCACCGATTCTTGAGCAAAGAGAGCGACCAGTTCAAATACGAGGTCGATGTCGTCCGTGTTGTTGCGGAAATAAGTGATGAAGATCCGAGCAATATATAATGATTCCCTCGTCACTTGTACGCCTTGTTGATCATCCTTTTTCATCCTTTCAAATCGAGTAGGTGAACGCCAAAGTTGCAGCAAGCAGTCCAGCACCGCACGTTGCCCACTGAGCCAAGAAGAATCAAAGTGCACCAATTCCTTCACAATCAAAACACCTTGATAATGTAACGTGTCATCGTCCGTCTTGAATGTTTTGGTGAGCAAATCAGATGGATTTTCAGCAATTTCTTTTCGAAGTTGAGGAGCATTTTCAGTGGCGAGGATAGAGATAAACAGCTGTGCACATCGTGGTTTGGTGAGGCGTTCATAAAAGTAGGCTACCGTTTCAGTGGGGTATCGATTCAAAAACTTGATCAAGTTGGGTCTAAAAGGGCTTGATACGGACCGACGCAAATGGTGTTCCATTTCCAAGACAACGGTGACCAATTCATCCAAAAAGATATGTGCAGCTGATGGAAGTAGGTGGAAAATGTTGAGAATCGCCACAATAATCTTGACTTCATGATTTTCGTTCAATGATTTGCCAGCCACCTCTTGCAGCACCTTGGGCTCCGCCCACTGTTTCAAATGATCCAATAACTTTTTGCCAATTTCGACCTTGAAGTAATTTGTCAATAGTTCCAGTAAGCGAGCCAAACCTTCTAAACCAGCCACACTTAACGTCTTGTGATTCGAGAGTGTTGTAAGAATGGGCCTCAATCCTTGCTGCAATAATTCTTTGGGAAGTTTGTGTTGTTGAGCCAATACTTGTTTGAGACCACGATGAGCAGCTTCCACGACTTCAGGTGATTTGGAGTACAATGATTTGAAAAAGACCTGGATGATTCGAGCACGTGTATGGGTTTGCCTTTGGTTGGAGAAGTCGGAGCATGCCATAGCCGCAGATAAGAGTTTGATACAGACAATTCGAAGATTCATCAATGAGGTGGCATTCTTGTATTGAGAGCTACGACTAACCAAAGCTTGATCTTCAGCGTCAGCCAGGGCCAGGGCTTCGTGCAGCAGGCGGATAAGTTCATCATTGAATTCCAAAAAGGGTGGTCGCAGGGTCAGACAATAAGTGATCGCATCGATATGGCCAATTTGCATGGCAAAAGGCAAGGCACGCAGAGGTTTTGCGAAGATGGGAGCCACCAGTCGTTCACGGACAGGCGCCAAAAGTTCCGTCACTTCGTTTCCAGTCAAATCGGCCAGCAATTGGAAGGATGATTGTATTGTTTCACGCACCGTGCTGTTCGAGTTGGACAATTCACTGAGTAAAAGGGCGATGAGATTTTGGAATTTTTGTTGAGCTTCTTGTGATTCATCATCTTCAGGTCGGTTGCACACCTTGAGTACATGGGAGAGCGTTTGCGTAGCTTCGGCAGTATTGACGTTGGCCATTTCAGGAGAAGCATCCTTGAGGACAAAGAGTAAAGCCCGAATAAATTCCAGTTCGTGTTCCCGCATCCATTTGGTTCCCATATCAAGCTGAGAGCTCATGATTGAAATGCCCAGGCAGCCACCACGTTTCTTGTACCATTCTTGTTTGTAGCAGCAGGAGCAGAATTGCGAAGCAAAGACACGGAAGATGGGAAGTCTCCACACGTGTTCTCTGCCACCCATAATTACTGTAGCCGTTTCAAAGCATAGTTGTAAAGCTTGTTCTGCGCGCTTTCGTAGATCAGCATTTTCCGAGGCGATCACTTCCACAATGGCGTCCACCAGGATGGTCGTATTCAAGTTTTGTACTGTAAGTCGTTCGTCCATCATATCAGATAAGGGCTTCACATTACCATCCTTAGCATCTATAGCTTCACCAACATGGAGTAAAGTAAAGTGACGACAGATATACTGGAAGAAGGTTGTTGCATCTTCAGAAAGTTCATCCACAGTCGAGGCCTTCATACAAGCCACCAAAATTGTTCGCAGAGAATCTTCCTGAGCTACCCGTTTGGCGAGATAACGAGTATATCCATTCCCAGAGAGCCGCTTGGGCATCATGTCGCTTTCCCTAAATTTGTGTCCCACAACAGTGTTGTCTTCGTCAGTTGTAGGTGTTTTGGACTCATTGTTAGTAGTGGTAGAGGATTCGTTGTTGTCAGCGTTTGCGATATGTTCTTGTACGCGTTGATAGAGTGATTGATCCAAAGTATCCAACCCTTCATCCAAATCCAGCATAATAGCGATGTTTGCCTTCAAAAAATCATAAGCTTGTCGTTTGTAAAACAGGTCCACGTCTTTTCTTCCCAATGTATTGACGGCAACTTCTAAGCACTTGTCCAAAGTCAAAGTATAAGGTGTATTGCTTGCATCAAAGGTAATTTCCACGGAGACTCCACTTTCGCCACGTTCATTGTATTCCAGTCGAGGAGGACTCTTGAGCATCCGCCTGTTCCTTCCGCCCAGTTTACCAAGTATACGCATAGCAGCATGACTGTGTTGTTGATTATATGGCAAAGGCTTGAGATGGCTCCATAAAGCATCCATAAGTTCCTTCATCACCGGTGCCATAATATGATCCAGAAACTCGGGGTTCAGATTGTCATTGCATAGTTCCATTGTTCGTAGCCCTTGAGATACCAGTTCCTGATCAGCACGTAAAGCAATCACCAAAGGTCGCATCAGATAGGGAAGGTAAGGTAGTAATGTACTGAGACGTACAGGGACAGCCAAACAAAGTTCAACAAATAAATTTCGCATAGTAGACTTGTGAGCCAAAGTGAGGAGAGAGTTGAGGTTTTCCAGGACCACTTGAAGAAGAGGCGATACTTCCTTGTATAAAAGTTCAAAACGTCCGCCACCAATGCTTTTGAAGAGAGCACGTAGCAGCAAAAAATAATTTGCAGGTTCTTTCGCTTTGGCAGAGAGTTTGAAGCACGACATCACCAAGTTGCTGAGATAAGGCTGGAGGATGGATTCGTTCGTATCAGGGAAGAAGTTGATGGCCATGAATGTCAACCGGAAAAGATGTAACATCACCGCAGAATAATGAATATCGTCGTCACCAAGTCGTTCAATCCGATCGATAAGGAACTTGACCAAGATACCAGCAAAGCCTTGAGAGGAAACGTCATTCATCAAGAAGTACTGAGAGATGTGTAGTAATGAGGTGTTGACCAGCATCCGTTGGAAGAAAAAGTCGATTTGGGAGGCAAAAATTTCTTGGAATGCAGCAGGATCCAGTAAAGTGAATACCACAGAGAACATGTCGAGAATTTCTTTTTCAGGCACAGGTTGAGTTCCCAATTTCAGAGCAGCATCATTGCAACCAACAAAATTGTCGTCTTTTGTAAGATCATTGGACACCACCGTGTAGTTTGGAGGAGAGCCATCAGCACCATAGTTGTCCACATTGTAGTATTCAAAGCACATCAAACCTTCCCGGAAGAGTCGAATGAAGATTTCTACATCATCTTGAGAGAAGCCACGAGCAAATTGACCATACGCTTGTATATTGATTTCGTCAGCACTAGCAGGAGGATTGCAATGTCGCATACCAATAAAGAGGGGCTTGAGTCCAATAGCAAGATTCTTGAACAAAAACCGACCATCTATTGATAAAAAAAGGGGGGAGAGCGTGATTAGTTTCCATGTCGAGGCTGAATCATGATTTCGATTTTTTTTTAAGCTTACCTTTAATACCATCATGAGATGAATCAGGGACAAAAGTGACGGTGTGAATAGAGCGTGTTCGGTCAAAATCAAAGTCATTTTGGTCTTCTTCGTTATCAACATCCATTGCATCCGTTTTTTCCGCCGCTTCTTTCTTCTTTTGATATTGTCGTAGAGATGTACCAAATTGATTGTTGAGGGCAGCAAACTTGCTTGCAAAGGCATCCATTATTCGCATGAGGAGTTCCCGACCTATTATTACCAATAAAAACATTCATTCCGTTTCATATCTTTATTCCATCTTTTCCTTTTTTCTTTTTTTTTCAACAACTTACCTTCAGATTTGTTAGGAATCTTGATGATGCAGTCGATCAGGTTGAGGAGTAATTTGCCACACATGGTTTGAATGCTAGGGGCCAGAGTACCATCGTGAAGATTGCGTGAGTATATGTAAACAGTACGGAAGAGTTGTGATGTAGACAAGTCGGATCGAATATGATG
>JAFHAR010000215.1:17566-28545 GCA_019677225.1 Absidia healeyae | reverse complement strand
AAAAAAAAAAAAAAAGAGAAAGAGTAAATGATATATAAGAATAAAGTAATAAGTAGGAAGTAAAAAAAAATAAATGCTAAAATCTAAAAGAGGTTTTGTACAACTTGTTCGACGTTCCAATGAGCTTCTTGTAAGAGTTGGGAGGCCTGTTCCACCGAGCACCGTTCAAAATCAGCCACATAGCACGCCTTTTTCACCATGATCAATTTCTCCAGAGAATGATACCAATCCTTTTCAATTTTTTCCAAGAGCCTGTCCCGTTTTTGGCTATCAATTTCTTTGACTTGAATATCATAGGCGGCACTGATGGGTCGATGGTCGGATGCTTTGACTTCATGTCGGCGGTAATAAATGTTGTGGGCCATGCTAGACCGGCAGAGGACACGATCACACCAAGCAGGTACCCGTTTCTTTTCCGAGCTGTCATAGTTGTCCGTGCCGCGATCATACTTGTAAGTGGGGTCAAACAAAAGTGGAGGTTCCTTGAACCAAAGCAACTTGAAGAGCGGATTGGTAATATTTTGTCGTTTGAGTTGATCATGCACCTGTAACGCTTCCCATGCCGCCATCTTGTCTTTGCGCTTCACCATATCAATCACATCCTTCCGATCCATCGCAATACGGTAGTTGAGATCGCCACTGAGGAAACAATGTTCATGATCCAAAATAAGACTTCCATCACCGCCATTGGTAAACACATCCAAATACGCCCCATATTCCGGAAAGTTGGCCGAGTGAAGAATGCTTTCCGCATTGGCATTACGATCTTGTGTATGAGATTGACCAGCTGCCAAGTGACAATTGACAAAACATAATGAGGAATGGTCGAATAAAAACCGGATCGCAATACCGCCCTTGTTGCCGTGAATACTTTTGTTCATCACCTTCAACCCAGTCTTGACCACCGTTGAATCACAATTCCAGGCTCGATGCGTTTCGCTGCTTTTCACAAAGATACAACTAAAGAGTCCAACCAGTTGGTCTGTCTTGATCACTGTGTAAGTATCATGTCCATAGTTGTCTCCAATCACTCGAATCAGATGATCATGCCAAAGTCTATATCGATGGGTGAGCATTTCTTCTGCTTCTTGAATGCTGTCGTTCTTCTTCCGTGAAGTAAATAAGGATTCTAAAGAGAGAGAGAGAAAAGATGAGTCAAATGCATACTATGATAGATGTCATATCCTCTACCACACCCTTTTTTTTGTAACTTACTGGCTGTTTGTTTTTTCGATTCGAGGTCAACAATTTCTTGAATTCCAACAACAATAATATCCGGGTCTTCAGCATCACCTAACCATTGGTGTACCAATTCATTATCTTGTCCGACTAATTTTTCAGGCTTGTTGGCATCAATATTCCAAGAGCAGATCATCACACGAGCAGGTTTGTAAGTGCAGTAATTGGGCGCTTGTTTTTGTAATTGTTGATCTAAAAAGGGAGAGAAAATATTGGTATCATTAAACATTACACTACTACTTTCATATTTTGATTTCCCTTACCTTGCCAATTTTCCACCATCAATCCATCCCAAATAGCCACATTTCCATGGGAGTCACCGCTGATCACATGGAGTGAGTTTTCGTTTCGCACAAAGCTAGAATCATCAATGAGAAGAGAGACAACAGCACCTTGATGAGCGCGCCATGTTTTCACCACCAGCCATTTTTCAGGTCTTGTATCGTACACATAGATCATGCCAGTATTATACCCAGTCCACAAATAGTAATCGCATACGGTGACCATAGCGCAGATACCATAAAGCGACACCGCATTGACTTGCATTTTCTCTATCGTTTTGCTATCCCATGCACTCACCTTCCCATCGTCGTGACTTGCAAAGACTTGACCGGCGTGGAACGGAATGGTGACCAATTGAGTAATATTTCCTAGATCATTGGGAATACGCACCGGCTTGTCGTCTGATAAGGCATTGCTGTTATTCCCCAGTCCACGGAAAAGATGGATGGTCCGGCCACTTGATATCCACAAATCCATACCTACGACCAATACCGTCACAGCCTTGGGTGTCACTAGATGTTTGATAGGTTGCATTTCAAATGGATGGTATTGTTGTTGTTGTTGTTGTTGCCCTTGTAGTTGTTGTGCGTGTTTCATGACGGGCCAGATCGCCAATAACCCGCTATCATCCAGAGTCCAGATATCCACATTGCGGCGCCTGAGCATAAAGGTAACGGCATGTTTATGACAGATGGAAGTTTTTCCAATGACTTCATTTGTTGTTGTATCCATTGCCACGAGGGTTCCATCCAGCATCCCAGCCCACAAGTAGCGTCCTTCATCTGTTGGTCGTAGAGGAGGGGCAAACGCATAGCTTCGAATCCGTTCATTGTCATTGGGTCCCACCAAGTCCACACCAAAAATGGTTTTACACGTTGTTGTATTCCATACTTTTGCTTGTTGCGTCCCTGTCGCTAATCGTGATCCTGATGCCGCCATCGGTTGATTCGATCCACGATGTGGCCCACCTACAAGTCGTTGTTCCCCCTTATCGTCCAACCAAGGTGGATTTCGTGTTGCATTACTAAAATCTGGATACACACTTTTCGTCAAAAGGTTGGCTGGTGTTGCTGGCAAACCATCGCGTTTTGTAGGACCCATTGTTTGAGATCGTTTCAAGTTGGTTGCCATTGTCGATGCGGATGGTTGCTGAGGAAGAGAAGATTGTTGATAATCACTAAACATTGGAGATGTTTCTTGAAGCTGGGTGCGCCGTCCGCTACCAATACCGTGACCATGATCGTAAGAAGAATGATTGATGGTGTGAGATCTTGCCAAAGTTGAAGTGGAAGGTCTAGGTGGTAGTTGTGGTAGAGGTTCCAAAGAGGCGACGTTCACATTCGCTGGTCGAGGAGGAAGGATGGGTGGAGGAACAGTGGTACTATTTCCAGGACTGGATGCCATTGAACTAATACTAGGGGCAGTCGGAGTAGTAGTAGGATGTGTCAAAGACTTCTGATGTTGTTGCTGTTGTATAGGAATAGGTATAGGCATGGCAAGTGTCGTTGTCCCACCAGAGGTATGATTAGTTGATTCGGTTTGTCGAGCAGTGTTGTGGTATTTTTTACTTGGTGGAGGTGGAGGCGGTCGTTGTTTGGGTTTATCACCTTTTGCAGTGGATGTGATAGGTATTTCTGAAGGTGAGTGCTTTGGTAGTGGAGCTACAGTATACCGAATATTGCCCAGGTCAGGAGTGTCATCAATATCATCGTTGTCATCATCGTCTGCGTAATCGTCGTCCGAGTCCCGGCTGCTCATGTCGGATATTTCATCGTCTATAAAGGGATCCTCTGTTTCATGTTGATGATGTTGATGCAAAGGTGGAGGTGAGAGAAGTGAAGCTGGCGATTGAGTGCTGCTCATAGTCGTAGTCGTTACTGATACTGGTGGTTTGGCTGAAGTAGTTGGTGTTACCACTGGTGAAGAGGGTGCTGATTTGTTGTCAAACTGTTGAGCCAAATGAGATACCCGTTTTGCAAGAGGTGTAGAAGCTGTTGACGATGTACTGTCTTCCATTGATGGTGGTTGAAGTGTAGCTGTACTGGGCTTTGGAGGTATAGCTGGTCCTTTATTTGCTGTTGGGGTTGCAGACGTAGCTATAGTTGTTGATCGTTCCCCTTCAGTAGCATTTGGAATGGTGCGTTCCAAATGTACAGACGGTGGTGAGGATAATGGTGGCACCGGAGGCAAAGGAGGAGAGGATTCTGATTTGATAGAAGGTGTTGGTTTTGGTGGAGGAGGAACAGGTGGTTTGGATGAAGACACAGAGCGTGATGAAGCAGGTGGTATTACCGTAGAAGAAGAGGTGGTAGCGGTTAATTCATTCCCTCCAGATGGTGCAATGTTGTTTGACGATGAGCTCCTGGAGAGACTGGTGACAGGTTGCTGTTGTTGCTGTTGCTGTTGTTGAGTGCCCGATTCTTGCTGAGCCCAGCGTTTCTTCAATTCTTGAAAACTGACAGGCTGTTCTTCTTGATCATCATGGTCCATCTTTTTATCATAAGAAAAAGACAAAGGTGAAGTAAGAGTCTGACTGAATACAAAGGTATATAACGTATATAGAAGAAAAAGAAAGACTGGGGAGCCAAAAATAAATTTTTTATTTTTTTTTTTTGCGCTAGAGCTGTGTTTAAAAATTAAGAATAGCAAGAAAAACCTTCGTAGTGGATTGAATAATCTCATGTCCTTGCACCAAGAAATCATATTTTTTCCATGTAATTATATCGCATTTGAGCATAAAGCTTTAACAGAACTGCTTAATTAATATATCACCGTATTATACATATCACTTCCTCAGATATCATCCTGATAATGAACGATTCGTACTCGGGTGCAAACACAACAGGGCTCGTACGACAGTAATGCTTTATGCCAAGACATGTTTTCATTTGTTTGAAAATGCATGACTCTAAAAAATCGTCTATTTATTCCTTGACATTCATACTATACAATGTATATTGTCACCATCATAATAATGAATACATATAACAAGCCATTATTTGTATAAGTAATGTCCAGAGACAAAAAAATATAACAAATATATGCTGGGTCATATGTTATGTCCAAACCAAAACATTAGCAAATTATGTATGTATAATGTTTATTCAAATATTGAAATATTAGCAGTCGATCTTTTTCAGCTATATACAGCACTATGAAATTATCAGCTGTACTATAATATAGCATTATGAAATTATCAGCTGTATTAAGCCGGCGACTTTTTTGAAAACGGAGTTTGAAAATCCAGCACTATGAAATTATCGGCTGTACGATAGATACAGCACTATGAAAGCTAGCGACTTTTTTTGAAAACGGAGTTTGAAAATCCAAGACCTCCCCTCCTCCGTTAAATGGCAGTAATTTGGTGTTTGAACTGCGAACAGCTTCACACAGTAGTCATTCTACTATTTTTATTTACTTTATTTATTGACTCAGCGAATGATTATTCATCAATAAATATATCATAGTACAGTACAGCACAACACAATACAACTTGGTGCAGTATAGTAGCAAAATATTTAGCATTGCCAATCATTATAGATACCATAATTCCGACAATCGTGTGTCTAAAGACGGTAAAAAAATATTGGTATCACCTTGACGAAGATCACCGTTATTGTACTCGCATTAATAAAGAAACGACAAACAAATTAGAAAAGAAAAAGGAAAAGACCTTTAAGTAGAAAAAGAGATGAGACGATCAGCATTATAAGTAAAACTAACCAATACTTTGTGTATAAAAAAAGAAACAGTAGAACAGAAAAAAGTAAAGGCCAGAGAAGGTTTTATTACATATTATCACCATTGTAACACAAAACGAAACTAAAAAGTCGCCTCCCTCTTCTCCTCTTTTTTTTCTATTTCAGCTTCAATTTTTCTTTTTCTTTTTCTTTTACTTTTTTTTTTTCTTATTCTTTTATTTTATACCATTATTTAACCCCTACCCTTCCTTTTTTTTTTACTACTAATATTATTGGATGACGCAAAGCTACTCTGAACTTAAGAGCCACATTGAACAGTTATGGAAAATCATTGAACAACAAGATACACAGATTCAGGAACTCAAAAAGACAAGGAACAGCCTTTGCAATGAACGTGATGACCTTCAAGAAAAGCTTCGACTGGTTTTATCTAGGGAAACGGCTACACCAAGTACAACCTCTACTCTAGAAAAGCAAATGGCGCGTGATCATGATAATACCGAATCAACAGATGTTAATGAAGCTTCGTCGCCTGGAACCAACAGCCCTATCTTACCAGCAAGATCGCCGTACAGATCCTTCAATGCCAGTGACGCTGATGTATCTACTTATAAGGACAGGAAACACCAACTCTCATCAACTTCTTCCTTATCAGTGTCGCCGGTTACAACAAAAATAATAACAGCAGCAACGCCAATCTTCGCGACTTCTATTATGAACGATTCAACAGACGATATCAATGCGGCTGCTATGGCATCTCAGGAACCCATCTCACCAAAAATCATCCAACAAGACGCCAAACTATTTGCACAATATCAATCAGCAGTACTCAGACGTGATATGACCACCAACAACATCGATAATACACCATTTAATACACCACCTGGCCAAAGGCAACATCCTACTGCGTCATCTCCTATTGTTCTTGTTCCTAGCAAATCATCCACCCTTCCTTGTCAATCTCATGAATATCGCTTGGCCCAACGGAAACAACATAACTCTATGGTTTTTCCTTCTTCTACTTTCATCCCAATATCTGGTAGGAAAAAGAAAGATGATCAGCCTCCTCCTCCAACACCACCACCACATCATTATCAACAACCACGAAGACAACCAACTACTAATATGACAACAACCCTGTGCCAGCAAAAACAACAGAAACAGAAACAGCATAACGAAGATACTCAAGATCACAGCATTTATTCGCCATCTGAAGTATCACCTTCTTCAACCATGAAATTGAACAGCATCTCTGACGTCACGGTAAAAGTGATTGGGTCTTTATTGAAATCAAATGAAAAGGGCAAAGATGTGGTCTCCTTTATTTTATCTGTGGGAAAATATACGGGTGACCGGTTCGAAGAATTATGGCGCGTCCAAAAGCTTTACTCTGATTTTTTGGATCTTGATTTGAAGGTAAGAGGGGGGGAGGATGAAAACCAAATCTCACTCGTCTTCTACTTTATTTATTTATTTGTGTATGAACGTAGTTAAAGGCTCAACTGAACGGCTCAAAAATGATCAAAATGACTCGTCTTCCGGAAAAACAACTCTTTACGACTCGATCACCAAATAAATTGGACCAACGCAGGGTAACTCTAAACAACAAATTTGTGTTCCATATGTGAATATCTCAATGAATCTTATTTTAACCTTACACACGTCTTTTTTATCTTTATTTTTATTTTTTGCATGATTCATCCAATAGGTTGCACTGGAAAAATACTTGCGTCATGTTATCACCTTACCGATGGAGAATATATCTGATTTTTGTGAATTCCTTAGTACCAATGTAGTGGACCACTCAAGTTACATGGTAAGTTTGACAAATTCAAAGCCAGGGTAAAGGGTTTATGTCTCACTAACTGTCTTTTTTGTTGTTGTTGTTGTTATTTATAGAACCAAGGAAACAAGGAAGGCTATCTTACTAAACGTGGCAAGAACTTTGGTGGCTGGAAAACCCGGTACTTTGTCTTGAAGAAAAATAGATTGGAATACTATGAAGCGGTAAGAACATGGTTTCTTTTTATTATTATTAGTATATCAAGATCATACTAACCTTTATTTTATTTTGTAGAAAGATGGCAGTAAGCTTGGCTCAATCTTACTGGGCGACGCACAAATTGGTCGGCAAACTCCTCCTAGCAACTCTGGTACACCTGACGACAATAGTGAAAGTGTTTATCGTCACGCCATCTTGATTCTTGAATACCGACGAACCAGTATTGGAAATTACGTTAGACACATCCTTTGTGCCAGTTCTGATACAGATTGTGATGAATGGATTACCGCACTGCTACAAGCTATTCAAACCAACTCCGAAGCCAACAACAATGAATCAACACCATCATCAACCATATCTTCCCTTGCAAGAAGTAATAGCACCATCAACAGCAAAGATAAACAACGCAACAAAAAACAACAACCATCCGACAAACAAAGAAAATTATTCAAGGGTGAAATTCGGACTGTAGCTGCTACCCCTATTAGCCATTTACGTGTGGACTCTTCACAAGCTGTCGATATGGACAAATTGACCCTGGTGCCTGTCAACAATGATATTGTCACATCTCCTTCTACAGTCAACCCAACGCCTTCTGGTTCAAGTGATAGTGGAAATGGTACCATGTCATCGAGCACAACTACTACTCCCTCAAATTCATTACCACTCTCTTCGCCATTATCGATGTCAAGCCTGGACTCTCCTTGTACCCTTCGTCAACAGTTCCATTACAACTCGTTTGGCACCTCTCCTGACAAAGGCAATAGTATGATTGGACTCAATTATCAACAGCAACAATATCAGCATCGGCCTTCACTAACAAAGACTGACTCCTTGGAAGACAATGGCGTATCCCCTCAATCAAGATCCAACTCCCCTATTCCAACAGCATTGTTTGATCGGCGGGAAAGCGACGACTCTATCATCAACGGAAATACTGGCGGTGGTAGTGGTGGTGGAAATGAACAACAGCAAGACAAAAAAATGAAAACCAAATCGGCCAATCGTATGACGCTGTGGGGCAAAAAGGTGTTTGGAAATCAACAACGATCACTCTCTTCTCCAATATCTCCAAATGTTTCAGGAACCGAGGGGCTCACTACTATTGCTGCAACCATATCTTCATCAACTTCACCCAATACCATTGCGGGAAATCCAACACCACCATCCTCATCATCGTCCTCATCATCATCGACATCGCAACAGCAACAACAACAGCAGGATCAGCAGAATCGTGGCTCAACGTCAAAATCCTTACGCCATGTATTATCTCGACCTTCAAAACACCAACAGCAAATGGAAACGGGTCCCGTCGATGATAATATCTCAACCACTCTACCAACCAATGACAGCAAGCTGACCAAACAATTCATGCCTTCTCTATCGAAATCATCGCCATCAACAAGCAACAACTCAAAACAAGTGTTTGGTGTTCCTCTGGAAGAAGCTGTCCGTGTGTCTCGTGTGTCCGATGGTTATCCTCTACCAGCGGTTGTCTTTCGATGTATTGAATATTTGGATGCCAAAAACGCCATTTTGGAAGAAGGATTGTATCGTCTTAGTGGTAGCAACGCAACTCTTCAGAAGCTGAAGAAAAAATTCAATCAAGGTAAAAAAAAAAAAAGGTGGGAGGGTTGGTAGTTGTTTTGATGACTTACTTATTATATCTTATCACATTTATTATTACCAGATGGTGATGTCCCATTACTTAATGCCAAGGAAGAATACGATGTACACGTGGTTGCTGGGTTGCTCAAGATGTGGTTACGTGAACTGCCCATTACTGTGCTGACTAGGGAATTACGACCTGAATTTATTCAAGTGATTGGTAAGTTTTGAAAAAAAAGACATATACACCACTATTTGATCATGGGGGTTTTTTTAACCTTCCTCCTTCGTTTTTCTAATCTACTTAGATTTATTGGAACGAAAAGATCGGGTGAACGAATTGGGCCGGCTTGTATCAGAACTTCCTTTGGCAAACTACACGCTGCTTCGGATCTTGACCTCCCATCTGATCCGCGTAGTCAAACATTCCGATATCAACCTTATGACCGTCCGCAACATTGGCATCGTATTCTCGCCTACTCTAGGGATTCCTGGTACTATCTTTAACTTGTTCCTTAGTGAATTCGATTACATTTTCTGGACTACTAAGGATGGTGATGCTGCACCAAGACGACTGGAAGAGGAAGGCGACGGCGGCGACGATATGGGAAATAATGACGCCTTTGACAACGGTGATGATGCGAAGACGGGTGTGGATGACGGAAAAGACATTGATAGTGACGACAATGACGGTGGCAATGATGAAACTGGACTCGAAAATGAACACAACAATGATGGCACAGCACGCAGGGTGTCGTTATTGACTGAAAATCAAGTGGACTCAGTACAACACCAGCTATCCTTCTCCTCTGACCAGCAGCAATACAAGGTGGAACCACTCGCCCCCATCTCATCCGTTGTGGTCCCCCGCCGTGTCAACAAGAAGTTGGTGGTCCATAAAAATCAAGGAAGAAGCAATCGAAACAGTATTCTATACATTGATGCTGCACCAATTGCCATTGTTGACTTGGAAAAACACACTACAGGTAGAGAAGAAAAATAGGAAAATGGGATGGGTTTATTTTGTGACTGATTTATTTTCTTTAATGTCAAACATAGGTGGAACGAACGTTGCCGAGGATGAAGAAGAAATAGACGAACTGGCTCTGGATGTTGCTATGGATGATGACATGCCCTGATGATATTGTCGTTTTTTTTATTCGACGAATATACCATATCTTTTATTCTTATGCACCATATACTCTTATTACCCATATACTTATTCTATCCATGTTTTTATTATCATTTACTACTGTTATTATTATTATTATTATTATTATTATTATTATTATTATTATTATTATTATTATTATTATTATTATTATTCCTATTCTTTTTATTATTCTTATTATTATTGTGTAGTTATTTAGTTGTTGTTTTTTAGTCTTCGTTATTTGTATGTTTTTTACTTTATTAGTACTATTATTATTATCATATATATATATATATCTACCTTTGTCTTTTTTTACTTGCTGTTTACAAATAAAGGCTATTTTTTATCGAATAGTGATGATGTGCATTTGGATATTTGACAGGGTTGGCAAATGGGACAATGGGACGAGGCGCGGTCTGTCTCACAGGGCTTGGAGTTATGTAACATATTTAGGATGGAATGGGATTGTGGAATCGGACGAAAATACCAAGCTCAGTATTAACTAGGTATGGCAGATGGGATGGTGGGATTGGAATAGGATGATCATGTTTGGGACGGGACTGGATGGGATTGGTCCCTGAGATTCTGTCCCACGGGACTTTGGGATGGGATGGGACAAAATGCCATCCTTAGTGATGACGGAATGATTTATACTGGCTAGCTGTGGGACAGGGGAACTGAATGGGCGGTTTTTATTCGTGTTAGTGGTATTACTGGCTGATAAGTCTGTGGGGGTACTGTCTTGGCGGATTTTATTATTTTTCTTGGGTTGCTGGCTTGGTGGGGTGCCTCTTGAGCAGTTTTTATTAGTTTTACTGCTACTACTGGCTTGGACGCCTGTGGGGATGTTTCCTGGGAGGTTTTTGTTGGCTTCACTGGATTACATGATTTTGAATGCCTATGAGGATATAGAATGTAGGGTATATTATGGCAAGTGACTGAGTGAGAGAGACGATTGAGCGGTTTTTTTAATAGTGGTCAGACAACTACTTTC
>JAFHAR010002137.1:20120-30503 GCA_019677225.1 Absidia healeyae | reverse complement strand
CGTCTCACCTTTTTTTTTTTTTTCTTTAGCCAAGGAAAAAATGATTGGGTGGTATCACAGTGGACCCAAGCTACGCTCAAGTGATTTGGAAATCAATGAACTCTTCAAACGGTATACTCCCAATCCAGTGCTGGTGATTGTCAATGTCAAACCAAATGATGTGGAAATTCCTACTGATGCCTACTTTTCTATTGAAGAAATCAAAGACGTAAGTACTTTTGGTGTCTGTGTGTGTGTGTTGGGATGGTGGATGGATCAACTTATCATATTATGCTTTTGTATAACAGGACGGAACAGCAACAACAAAGACATTCATGCATGTACCTTCGGAAATCGTGGCAGAAGAAGCAGAAGAAATTGGCGTGGAACATTTATTGCGAGACATCAAGGACAATGCGGTGGGCACATTATCAACACGTATCAGTGGACAATTAAGCTCTTTATCAGGATTACAGGGGCGTTTGGAGGAAATTCATGAATACTTGGAAAAGGTGGTATCTGGCCAATTACCTGTGAATCATCAAATCGTATACAACTTGCAGGACATCTTCAACTTACTACCCAACTTGGAATCACAGTTTATGGTCCAAGCCTTCAGCACCAAGACAAACGATCAACTCTTACTGATGTACTTGTCAAGTCTTATCCGCTCCGTCATTGCCTTGCACAATTTGATCGACAATAAAATTGAAAATCTCAAAGGTGAAGCCACATTGACCGATACCACCACTCCTCCCTCTGAAGGTGAAACAACAACAACAACAAAAGAACCAACCGCCTCTTCCCCATCATCATCATCAGCAACGAAAAAGGACGAAGACAAGAACAAATCATCAAAATAGAGACCTATCATCATCACACACACACCTCTCCACACCCCCACACGCACACGCACACGCACCCCCACACACTCTATGGACGACCGATTCTATCTCTCTTTTGACTCTTGGCTTACAGATCATGTATATTTTAGCTTAGGTTATTATGATTATTAGAATATATATCCGTCTTTTTTCCCTGTTCATACCTTTTTCTTCTCACCTTCCCCTCCGCCTTTTTTTTACAAACCGAAATAAATACTGACACTCCGCTAGGGCTTTTGAAATTTTAGACATGTGTTGTTGATGGTTACTTAAGATGGTGTTGGTTATGTCTGTGGGATTAGACTATGGTTGTGTTTGTGGGATTAAACTACGGTTGTGTTTGTGGTGGTGCCCAGGGTGCAAGGGAAATATATGTCGGTTATATGATTGGGGTCATTATGACTTGGAGATGTGATTTGTATATGATGGTGGGGAATGGTGCGCTGATGATGACTTGACGAGGAATGATGTGCTGATGATGATTTTTTAGGGGTAGGCGATTTTTTGTGATGGGTGCCTCGTTACAGTTTATACTCTTCGACTGTGCAGGGCATCCGCTTTAACGTTTTGTTTGATTTTAAACCCCGTCTTTTTTTTTTCTCTCTACAAAATTGAAACTTTTTTTTAATCAATCCTAAAATCAAAAAAGAGCAGGGGAATCATTCTTATACTCCCTTTTGTCCTTCCTTATTCTCTATTTGTTTTTTGTTGTTATCAGACTTACACTCTTACTCCACCAACATTCCTTTCACTTGGCATCTTTGATTAACTGACAAACAATGTACGGTGCTGAAGGGACAGTGTTTTTGAAAACCATAGCTCGCCAAAGGTCCTCCACCAAACAATTGACAACTCTACGTACTTACAACAAGAATTCTACGTTTATCATCACATTACCATCTCGATCACGGAAACTATATGCAACTTTGAACATTGCGGGCAGCAACATTAAGGATCAACAACAATCGCCCAACAACTGTTTTGCACCTCTTGCCCGGATTTCTTCTCATGGCTGGTCTATTCATTCTATAAAACGACAACAATATCAACAACTGCGCTTCAAAACTGCAACGGCATCTCTCGAATTAACTGGCAGCGAAACCGGTACTCGTATATTATACTTTGCGGAACACCATGATCCCATCGCGGTGATATCAGAATTCAAGGCGATCAAGCAATTGGATATTCCTTTGACGACTGAAATCTATCAAGCAGTAATAAAAGCCTATGGAACATTATTGGGAACAAAGGACACGCGTATGCATATGGCCGATATGATGAATGTCTATAATGAAATGGTTACTAGGGGTGTGCGTCCTACTTCTGAAATCTACGCTCATATCATTCGATCACTTTGCGTCAGGGAGGAACATGTCAATCGTGCCACCAATACAATTCGCCGTCAAATGGATCTCAACACGCATGTTACTGAAGCAATTAAACAACTACATCCTATATCTATCGACAATCTGGTGAAAGCAAGTAAGTTTGATTCTCATCCTATCATTGTCTTTTTTGTTTTTACTCATCTCTTTTTTTTTATTCCAGGATCTTCTCTTAGTGCTCTTGAATCAGAAAACAATTTGCAACAGGCTGTGACTATATTTGAACAAGCTGTTACTGAAAACAAGACGGAAGCCTTTGATGTACAACTTTACAACAATCTTTTACGTGGCCTCTCTTATATTGGTAACGCTCAAGATGGATTATTTGTCTACGAACAACTGGAAAACGGTCAGGTGCAACCTAACAGTACGACCTTTGCTATGCTCTTCTCATTGTTTGGAAAGGCTGGTGATATACAGGCTGTGAAAGAATGCTTCAAAGAATACAAGAATGTCTGCCGTACTCTCCCTGGCCATGATCGTGGTTATATTTACAATGCTTTGGTCTCTGCTTATGTCTCTGCTGGTGATCTTGAAGGTGCTCTCCATTTGGTGGAAACAACGATGGTCGATGGTTTTCTTCCGGTGACAATTCTTCCTTACAACAAGATCCTTTACCGTGCTTACGTGGATAACAACATCGAACTGGTCTCACAACTCGCAGAAAAACTCAAGTCGAACGATCAACTTCCCAATCCTGATGTAAATACATATGGCATTCTCTTATCTGCATATAGTCGATCAAGGAATCTGGACAAGGCCCATGAAGTGTTTGAAAAAGTGATGACCATGAATCTTGATCGTCAATATGGCCATCTGAATGAATACGTTGCTGCTTGTGTGGATGAAAATGAACTCGGTCGCTCTATGGATGTTATCAGGTCGATGTATGCTCATGGGATGCGACTGCACGTCAATCAATGCTGCAATGTGGTCAACAGCTATTTGGATGCCGGTGATATGCGGGGTGCTGCTGATGCGGTGAAGGAAATCACACAATTACAAAGCAAGATACAGTACATTGACCATACATCTCCGTTGACGATGCTTTGCAGGGATGTGATTCAACGTACGGATAGCTTGGTGGATGCTTTGGATATTCTTCGTGTATTGAACATGTACTCAATTAGACTTGGTGCTCGTGAATCCATACCGGTGCTCAAATTATACGATGAAGCCAAGGTCGACCCTGTGAAATGGAACGAATTTGTGGATTATTGTACCGAAGGATCCTACAATGTGCTGTACGAAGCCGCTCTCAGAGCTCAACATGACATCTACGGATTCCGCCATATGATTTACAAGCTTTTGGAAGACATGCATGATCTCAATATTCAACCAAATCATCGCCTGTATGTCCGTGTCGGTATTCAAATGAACCGATTGGGCACTGTGGAAGACAAAACTCGATGGGAAAAAACCTTTGGAGATTATTACCCTGACATACAAAACGAAGCGGCTCAACAGCTCTCAACATCAACATCAACATCAACATCATCAACAACAACAACAGCATCATCATCACCATCAGCAGGAGCAGCAACTACAACTACAACAACTTTAAGCGACCATGTCACGGTGGACATTCGAACTAGTGAAGCGTTGAACCTTGTCTTATCTGGTAATTTTGACAAAGCATTGGTCCTGATGAAAAAAAATATCATAGAGCTAGGTATGGTTCCTAATCCTGGGATGGTATGCAATATGATTATGGAGGCCTCAAAATCGAACCGTTTGAAAACAGCAACTGATGTCTACAACATGGTGCTAGGTCCCTTCAACCAACTGGAAACGAAAGCTCGACGCAAGGCCATGCAATTGCTCAACAACAACATGATGATCATTCATTCGAGGAAAAAGGATGCGGAGGCGACCAAAATGTATTACGACAAACTTCGATCGGACGGTGTGTACCCCAACTGTGATGGCTATGCTGCTCTCTTGCACTGCTACGATTCCAATGGTTATAAAACAGACAAAACCCTGGATCCTATGATGGTCTTTGAAGAGGCCAAAAAGCACAATGGCAAGCCTTCATTATACTTATACAACGTGGCTATCTCCAAACTCGGCAAATGTCAAAAGTTGAATCAAGCTCTGGCATTATTCAATGAATTACAGGAAATCGGCGATGTACATCCTAACTCGATGACTTACAATAGTGTGATCACTGCCTGCCTACGATCCGACTCTGAAACCCAAGCTGTCCGCTACTTTGATGCAATGACCAACCATACGCCAAAAACCCAGCATCAAATTGGTGCTTACAACGCAATGATGCAATATTATGTCCGCAAACGTGGGGATCGTGAAACGGCTTTGGTGTATTTTGAAAAGCTCAAGCAAACGCCTTTGGTGCCTTCTATTCACACTTACAGACTGCTTATGGAAGCCTATGCCAACATACCGGATTATGACATGGTGGCTGCATGCAATCTACTGACCGACATGAAGAAACAATTTGGACTGAATGCTGTTGCAAGTCATTATGCTACCTTGATCCATTCCTATGGCTGCGTCCACCAAGATGTTGCCGCTGCTGAAACGATGTTTGACAAAATGACTCGAGCTGGAATTAAATCAACCGAACATGTGTATCGAGCTCTTGTAGCCACCTATATTAGGAACGCCAACATGCCCAAGGCGGAAGCACTCTACAAGACTATGGTGGATGATACCAAGGTACAATCATCACCTTCTATCGAAAACTTATTCATCGAAGGATACGGCGAAAGTGGCGATGTGGACAAGGCAGAGCAAGTATTCAACAGGATGACGGATGAACAACAATCAGGGGATGGTAGTGATGTGGTCCGTGAACCCGATACATATAAAGCTATGGTCACGGTGTATATGAATGATGGTCAAGCCGACAAAGCGAACCAAGTACTGGATAGGATGAAGCAATGTGGATTCCCAATCAAGATGGTGGATGGTGTCTCTCTTCTGATAGAACAAGGTCAAGCGTAGTTTAGCTTTATCATACTTTTCTTTCTATTTTATTTTGTCTTTTATTATTCCCATTAGAATTTTTGTATAGTATTCGTCTCCTCCCCCTCCTCTTTTTTTATATTTATATATATTATATATATCATCACCTCCCCTTAGATTTATATTGCCTCAATTCAAAAATGTTATCAATAAAGAAAAGCCCTCAAAAAGCGATTTTATTATGGGGGGGGTTTTTTTTTGTTATCTTCAGTAGTACACACAGACAGGAAAGGAAAATCGAATCTTATCAATACGGATTTTTACATATGATACGCAAATGCAAATAGAAAATCTCTCTCCTCTATGCTATAATTTTTTTATCTTTACCTCCCATCTTTCTCCCCCCCCCAAGAAGAAAGTTTATAGGGGGCGCTTTTTAATTTGATTGGTCAGTCGGAAGCCCATTCGACCCGTCTTTTTTCATTTTTTTTTTTTCATTATCTTATCTTTTCCCAATTTCCGACGCTGATATAAAAAAAAGAATGGCTTTTTTTATTTTTTCCTTCTTCTTCTCCACAATTGTACATTATACCTTTTCCGCCCTTCTTCTTCTTCTTCTTCATTATATAGAAATTCACTAATGACAACAATAAAACCAACATCAACACCATCGTTTGTTATCTTTTCTGGTGGATCTGCATGCAACCATATCGCCAAAGCTTTCCATGAAGTCGGTCATCAGGATGTTGCTTATATTCTCGGTATCTCAGATAATGGTGGATCAACGGTAAATTAAATATATGTTACAATGTATTTATGCCTTCCATGGCTCACTCACCTTTTTCTTTTCCTTTCCTACATAGAGTGAAGTCCTTCGTGTGCTTGGTGGACCGAGTATTGGGGATTTGCGTTCTCGTTTGACAAGGCTTATTGATATTGTGGATGCTTCTCCCTCAGATGAACGTGTGGCTATCAAGGATTTGCTCAGTTATCGACTCTCCAATGATCCAGAACAAGTCAAAGATGAATGGGCATCCATTGTGGAAGGAAGACACAGGTACAGTCTCCGTTTGGCACCGACAATGAATATACAAAAAAGGAAATATGACTCACTCAGACCCTGTTTTTTTTTTTTTTTGTATTAAATAGATTATGGAAAAGGATACCAGCAGAAAAGAAAGAAACGATTCGTGGCTTCTTGACCAACTTCAACGGTGAAATCTTGAAACGAGCTCACAAACGCTTCAACTTTTGCAATGGTAGTATTGGCAACTTCTTTTTGACAGGGGCAAGACTCTTTTTTGGTTCTTTGGAGGCAGCGTTGTTTTTATTCTCCGCGATTACCGGAATTAGTGAATTCACCAGGGTCCTTCCAGTGATCAACACCAATCATACTGCCACCATTGCTGCCCAATTACGAAACGGTGACACGATTCTTGGTCAATGTGAAATCAGTCATCCCTCTGCTCCTTCCACTACTACTACTAGTCATCAACATGGTGCCAACTCTCCTTCCTGTCTCTCTTCTCGTATGATGGTCAATCCTATTGATGCATTTATGCAACTCGGCGATGAACCTATTCCAACCTCCTCCGACGACTATATGATGATTATCAACAAGACAAAATCAACAACATTAGAAGACGATGACGATGACGATCATAAATATACCAGCAATCTCTTTTTCTCAAAACATGCAGAACAGCAACTCTCTTCTCCCATCCGACGACTCTACTACATTAATGAATACGGCCAAGAAATCTACCCAGTACCGAACCCCAAAGTAATCACCCAACTGTCGACCAAAAACACCTTGATTTATTCCATTGGATCACTTTATACCTCCATTGTCCCTTCGTTGATTCTCCGCAATGTGGGTAATGCTATTGCCCAATCACACTCACTTGATTACAAGATCTTATTGTTGAATGGCTCCAATGATCGGGAAACTCACGGTTATTCTGCTTTGGATTTTATTCTGACTATCACGGCGGCCTTGAATGAAAGTCAAAAGGTGGATTGTCGAAGAGCCTTTTATCAAACCAACCTATCTCAACGCATGACAACATCAACAGTAGGTGCCTCTTCTTATTGTGGACGTACAACCCATGGTCCTTCTTTGTCTCCCTATCACAACAACAACAACAACAACAACAACAACAACAACAACAACAAATCATCATTATCATCGACATCTTCTCATTCTTCTTTTGGTGGTGGCCCAGATAGTGGTTACGCATCCTTCTCTAGTTCTCCTACTCAACATTACCCTCCTTTTCCTGATCAACTCTTCCAACCTTCTCCACCTGGTTCATTTATTACTCACTTGGTGTACTTGGATCAAGGTGAAATCTCAGTGGATATGCTTGCCATAGAAAATTTGGGGATCAAGTGTGTCAAGATGAAAGGTGATGTCTGTCCTTCTACTGGCAAACCAATTTATGATGATATTGCCCTCACATCTGTCTTACGGTCTCTTCGTCTATAGTTTTAGTTTCATTTATTAATACCATTATTGTTTATTATTATTATTATTATTATTATTCAAGAAAAAAAGGGGATTATTGTTTTTTTTTGTCTCTTTATATACCATCCATCGACCTTCATTTGTATACTACATCCCATCGTAATAAACTCCTTCATCACTTTTCACACATCGGCATTGTCGATATTGAATCTCCGCCCCTTTTTTTTTTTGCTGGCGAATTTCCCCATATTTTTCTTCTTCTTCTTCCTCGTCCCCTTTTTATTTATTACATTGATGATAGGTCTCTTGTACAAACTCTCATTTATGGAAATTGACCAACACGATATAAAGGTAAATATATTCAAAATTATTTAGACGAATTCAAATTTGAAAACGAAAAAAGAATCTCTTTTTTTTTTAAATCATTCACAGGAAACAAGGAACAGCCTCTCATGACAAACATCTGCAACAATCTCCAAATGACAAGCAACTAGTACGCCATCGGCATTGGAAACCCTCCCCTTTTGACAGCTATGGTGATTTAGTGGTAAGGTAAAAGAGTGTAATGGACAGAGAAAAAAAATAGCCATTCTTACACGGTTTCCATAGGAATGGTGAAAGTCATTGCTTGGCGTGCTATTGTTATTTTGTGGGTCCAAGGTAAATATCCCCTATCAAGTAAAGATTATCATAGCTATACTCATTATTGTTTACTTTTGATTAGATTTGTAGGTTTGGTGTTCCACAGCGTTGCGTGCTGTCAAATGCATTGGACTTGGCCTTTTGTCTCGTGGTTTTTTTTGGTATATGGTAATAATTAAAAACATCAACAAAAAGGTATGGGTATTCAATAATTATCACAAGCTACTGCTCTGAGTTTGCCTCAGGTTATCCATTTGGTCTAGTGTTGAAATTTGCATAATGCAAGCTTGGCTGGTGCGGGAAAAAGCATGGGGTATCTGCAGCTTTGATGATTGGCCATGGGGCCATTACCGTGAAGGTAAGTCAAAAACAAGAAACAAAAAAATATCAACAACAACAAAAAATCAACTTTTACTAAAATGTCAATTGACGAATGATCAATACCATCGTCGTCATCCATTTTAGAGCTAACTGTGTTCTTTTTTAGATGATCTTCCATGTATATATATATATTTAGAATCAAGAATCCATACCAACTGGTGCATGTCCATCTGCTGTACTTGGGAACCACAAGAAACAGGTCGTGATACACAAATTCCATCATGGCCTTGGGCAAAAGAAAATGCACAAAGGTAACAAAAGAAAAAAAAAGATGAAACTGATAAATGATGATGATAAAGATAGGGGATTATAGTGATTATCTAAGAAATAGATGATTCTCTAACAGTTCTTTTATTTTTTTAGAAATGTCACTTTCTCGCACTCTCTGGACGACTGACATATGCGGCTTGTCATTTAAGAATTATTTATGTGGTGGCCTTGGTAAGAAAACAAAAAAAAAAAAACGATGAAAGAAAAGGGTGGGATAGCATGTGAAAATGGGGGACGGGGTAAGGGAAGGATACTTTTCCACTTTTGAGTACACATGATTCTATTTACCCTTTTGTTTTGATTTTGCTTTAGATTAGCTGATATCATAGTGACGGTAGTGAGCGCTTTGCACCGGCGTTCTAGGTGGCATCACGCGCCCCGCGGCAAGCAGCGGCGATCTCTCCTCACAATGGTAGAACGGATCCCTCCCGTGTCAGTAAACGCCCAACACACAATTACACAACTTTTCCGATTCACAACAATCTATCGACAAAATCTCATTACAGGAATCACTGGGACTGCTTATCAAGAAATAAAACAAAAAACAAGGGGTGTCGATGGCAAACATACAGTGTATATCCAGCATCTTATCATTCTCATCCATTCTCAAAATCAACTTGGTGTTTTATCGACAAAGAAAAAAACAACGGACTGGTTTCAGCTCATCTACTTGGACAAAAAGCTAAAAGGTAATATTATGTAGTCAGGCTCCGAAGTTAGGAATTGGTTTATTGAAATATGATACTACTCCCTTTTTTTATTTTTTATTTGTTTTACTGATTGGTCAATGAAGAATGAAATGGCGGCAACGAATGCACGTGTTATTGGTGGAAATGGTCGACCGACATGACGGAAAAATACAGCAAAAACAACGACAAGTACAAAAGAGTCATCTCTCTCAAACGATGTGGACATTGTCAAGAAAAAACGGCCCAAGCTGGTGTATTATACGGAACCCCATCCTTGCCAGGTCTTCTCAAGCGCTTATGGTTTAGTTTAGTTTAGTTTAGCCTAGTTTAGATATATTTAGTTTTATTGTTATATTTTATGATTATTGTTGATATTTTGAAATAAAAAAATCTTTGTTATTGAAAATAAAGAAAAATTAGAGGTGGTGGTCAATGCACTGGGGTGGGACGAGGGGAAAGGTGTGAAAAAGGTGATATGGGCTATGGCACTGACTTGAAATTGTGACGAAAAAAAAAGATTCTCGGGAAAGATAGGGTAGACCAACGTATAAATGTTTTTAGAATAATATACTGTATTAGATAGACTTACACATGAAACACTGGCTTTGGTTTTTATTCTATGGGGAAATGGAAGAAGGTTGAAGTGGATCGGCTGGTTAGCTATGCGTGCTATTTTGGTAATCCCGAAAGAAAAAGCTTAATGAACACAGTCCAACTTATGCGCTAGCCGTCTATTAAAAAAACGACTTTATAAA
>JAFHAR010002137.1:1469-12359 GCA_019677225.1 Absidia healeyae | reverse complement strand
CTTTTAGTCGATTTTTTTTTTTTTTAATATCTTTGTTTCTATAGTTTGAATGCGCGAAGGAGGAGGGGTGATGATGACTGAAGCCGGGTTCTGGTGCTTTGTGTGTGTGTGTGTGTGTGTGATCATCTGGGCTGCGTTCAAGTGACCAGGGTAGAATGGCTTGAGTAATAAAAAATGTTGGCGATGATGTCCTAGTGTTTTATACTAATTAACCTTCAACCGTGGGGTGTCTTGACAACGCTGCAGAGACCAATTTACAGATTTTTTTTATCGGTATTTGGAACGCTAGGGGGGGTGGTGGAGAAATATGAAAATGAGGACATGGTTTGCTGTATGCTGCTATACATCGACGTCGCTGTCTTGAGTGATTAATATAAAGTGTGTTGCAGACCCCGGGGCCCATGTTTTATATTAGTCGATCTTGCGTGGACAAGGCGGTATCTGGTGCGCTGAAGGCGAAAAACAAAAAGAGTAGATTATTTTTATCACAAAAAATGATTCAAAATGACTTAATATAGTTTGCGATATGATTTGGGCGTAAAACGTTGGGCGGAGTGAATTATGTCCGACGTTTTTTCGGTCCAGGTGTTCCGTCAAGGAAATTTCAATTTTCGGGATATTTTCGGGTAGGATTTAACGAGGAATTACTTCTGCGTGTTAGAATAAGTTGAGAGAGTCCTGAAAAAGAGTTGAGAAGTAGCCTCCTGGCTAATCTTTGGCTGACCTCGGTGGTACTGTGCGCAGGAAATCGTTAACATAGCGGAGTTTAAATAAGTGTTTTCACCTTGCTTCTATATAAGCGGTGTCGCCTCAGACCAAGAATATGAAAAATGCGTTTATATTAAAGCATCATTCAATAGTAGTCAGCCCTATCACGTCGATAGGAGCCTGGTTGGTCTAGAATAGAGGAAGGGACGAATATAATCTACAGGTAGTAAAGAGAGGGCGGAGGCCAAAAAAAAAAAACCGGATAAATGATATCGAATGTGTCAAATGCTCTTTTATTTTATTTGCAACTTCTCCTTATTCATCTCTCCAAGCTTTATTATTGCTGCAAACAAGTCAGAAGCCCCTCAATTCAAGAAAAAATAGACATGAATGTACTCGCAACGAATTATTAGAGAGCACCTGATGATGGATATTGGGTAGGCTTTCGTTCCAATAGTACGTGGTAAAGAAGATCCGATCAGCCGCAACGTTATACACACAAATGTCCTGCTAATTGTTTTTAGTTTATTAGATTCTCTTTAGACTACCTATTCTTTTGGCGACTTTATATGTGCTTTGGTGTTTTATTTGGAAATTGGTGACATGCATGATCATCTATAGACTAACTGGTAAGGACTCTATCAACATAGGTTACTGAATGTTATACATGTGCTCATTTCTTTCTTTGTTTTTATACAGCGGGTAGAAAACGTGGTGGTGTTAGCGTGTGTGCGGGTCATATATACCAAGATCAGCAATGAAATTCGACCCTATCCCTCAAAGCAAACAATGGAAAGCGCGCCCTTATGGAAAAGTGAACTATGGTAAATGCAGGTAATACTCTATTCTTTATTAATATTAGTGTGAACACAGTATTTTACGAAAAGCTCATTTATTTTGTCCTTTTGATAAGACATACTCTTTTATGGTGGTACCCATTGAAACGCGTGAACTCTATGAACTTCCCCTGGGAAGAGTTCACAAAGGATGGCATAGCTCTCTCATCCGGATATGTGGTATGGAATTCAAGCATCAAGGAATTACGATGGGGCGGTGGAAATTATTATCTGATCTCAGCAGCCAAAGGCATGCACAAGACGCATTATCGGACGATCAAAAGCTGGTGCAACTGCGGACGGAACATAGGCTATACGGACATGGCGGCAAATCGTGATGATGCATTGTGTAGTGCTGGGCGGGAGATACTGATACTGCCGATCGATCACTTGAAGAACAACACAAATCAACAACAACAACAACAATTATTACTGGTTTGGACAGCACTTTTACTTTATTGCGTAGCAACAATTGTCCTGGTTATTCGACATTACGAGATATCTATCTTGCCTGACTATTTACTTAGCAGCAATTCGCCATTTTAGTTTCAACAACAAAAAATACATCACGCCACCACAACGCCAATACACAACCACGAAAGCACTTTACAACCAAATCAAATCGGCCCAAGCATGACAGGTAATTTACATCAACTTGGAAAAAATATTCACATGTATCTCTATTTACTAATTTATTTTATTTTACTTTAGAACTGACTCAATCTACACACATGAAGCTTATCTATGGACAATGATACGAATGGCTCAACTCAATCAAGTAACACCAACCTGCAATCGAATGGAATACCTTTCCAACAATTTCAAGTCTCACAAGCAAGGTCGGACATCAACGAAACCAGCAACTCAGCAAGATCAGCAGCATCAGCAACACTCCTCGGCAACAATACCGCTCTTTATTAAATGGCTTCGACAATCACTATATACGACTTGGATTATTTGATCAATTCAGCAACTTACAACATACATCACAATCAGTAAAAAAGTACCTTTATTTAGACATGCAGAAAAATAAAAAAAAATTGTACCCTTTATTTTTACAAACCCCGCCACACAAATATTTATAGTCGGGCTCCCCTATTCTTTCATTTCTTTCCTTTCTTTTTCCTTTTACTATTTATTTGGACTACCCTATTTATTTTATTTATTTATTTTACAATACCACCTCTTCTTTTTTATTATACCTTTAGATATCGCACTCTTCAAAAACTGTCTTTTGGTCTTGATTAATGTCGAATCCCATCTCAGATACTGCACTCTTCTTTCACAGAAGGGGCATCAACCATTCCAATAGTGCTCCACATCGACACTCTGCAGGTGAACAATCCCGGCGACCAGATGCAAACGATTCTCAACATGACGGCCGTGGTAACAGTTTGGACCAAGGTCAGCAAAAAAACACCACCACTTATGATTCGAAGCCCTGGAATCGTGTTTTAGCCAGACTCTCTCACATTGGTGCCAGCGACCCTCCTGCTCCAGCAACTGGTGACACAAACAGCTCCAATGACAATAACGATACAACAATGATGGGCGGACGTTACTCAACCGGCGATGGCGGCAATAGTGATGCTTTTGAATCAATGCGGGAAAATCGCTGGTTTCCAATCAGCTTTGGCGGCGGATCAGGGCGGTGCTCAAACGAAAACCACGGCAGCGACTTTCACAACAACAACGGGGACGAAGATGATATATTGCCTTCCACTTGCGACTTCAAACATGATACAACCCCAGATGGCCAAGATCAAGACAACACAAACTATTTCATGCACCCCTTCCAATCCACCACTGAAGAAGAACAAGAGGATACAACTACTCCACTACCATCGACCGTTAAGAATACTCCAGCAATCACCTTTTCTGCTCCCATCTCATTCTCAGGACCCATGAATCAACCTTATTCTGCCTCTGACGAAGATGAAATTGGCGAATCCTCGTCAACTTCCAATACCCCCACACAACATGACCAAGATGACTCCAAGAAAAGCTCAGACACTTTGGACTCCGCCGCAAAAAGCCAATGGGGGAAAACTGTGGAAAAAATCAAGCTTATCTCATCTATGCAGCAACAAGATCAACCTACCACGCAATTGGATACTTCTGCCACCACGATCATTGCCACTACAAGTACTTTGGTTCCTTATTATCCTCCTGCATTTGATCCACTCTTTATTGCCTTTACAAGGGATGAACATGGCAACAAATCGGTAAGACAAAAAGAAATATATATTCTATCATCATTTTCTATTCTACAGAATTTGTATCCTGATTTTTTTTTTTTTAGCCTCCTATTCTTTTACAATGTCTGAATGTAAGCTCATGAACAAAACACCAATATTCAATTCATATCGTACTTACGACTTTTTTCGTTTTTGTTTTTTATACCTCATTTATATAGGTGTCAGTCACGGATTCTAAGTACTTGGATGGAATGGGTCAATGGGCGTTCCGAATTGAACTACAATATGGCGATGTCAAATGGGTCATTTATCGAACAATCGCCGAATTTGTGATGCTCCATTATATGCTCAAATTCAAATCAAGCTTGTCGGATTATGTGCCTGCACCACCCGTCTTCCCAAATCAATTACAAAGTTTGTATGATTCGGCAAAAACAACTATTGGCTGGGACCGAAAAGAAACCGACGACAATGACAACGATGAGGATGAGGACAAAAACCAGCAACAAACACCACAAGAACGACGACAATCATTGGATGAAAACGAAAAGCAGCGGGAAGCCTTGGATCGGCGAATTGCATTGACGACCTACCTTCGGGATTTGTTTCAGCGGGCTCACATGCAGATCAGTTACGACGTGTGCGAATTCCTGGAACTGTCGGCTATTAGTATGGTACAAGATATGGGTTGGAAAGGGAAGGAAGGTTATCTGGACCACCAAATCAACTTTGTCAATCCACGGTGCTGTCAATTTTGGACCTCTCGCTCCTGGAATACTGAATGGGTGCTTTTGCGGGATTCTTACGTGGCCTTTTGTGAAAACATTGCTTTGAGTTCCCCAACGGATGTCTTTATGCTTGACAAAGGTTTTACAATGACGGCCAGTGAACCATCTCTTTTGGGCAATTATCATTTGACTCTGACCAACCAAACTCGGCGGATTCGACTCAGAGGCAGCAAACGGGAAATGGATGAATGGTGGTCAAATATAAAGACTGTACAAAACGATAGTCCTTGGGTGCGCAATCATCGTTTTGACTCCTTTGCCCCTGTTAGACACAATGCAAAGGTCAAATGGTTTGTGGATGCTGAAAGTAAGTTTTCAAAAAAAAGGACGGGAGATTTATTAGACCATGTATGATCTAAACCTCTACTTTTATTTTATATTCCTTTAAATAGACCATTTCAACGCTGTGGCGGAAGGAATCTTGTCTGCAAAATCAGAAATTTACATTGCTGATTGGTGGCTCTCTCCGGAATTGGTAAGGTGTTATTTTATGAAGTTCATACTTGGTCTTTATACTTACCTTTTTTTTTAATTTTTATTATTACTATTCTTATTTAGTATCTGCGACGACCTCCTAGTGAAAACGAAGATTTTAGATTGGATCGACTGCTGCAACGCAAAGCCCGGGAAGGCGTGATGATTTACATTGTGGTTTACAAGGAAATGTCTTTGGCCTTGACTATCGATTCTGCTCACACCAAACAATGGCTACAAAACCTACATCCTAATATCATTGTCCAGCGCCATCCTGATCATACCTCGATTGACAACAACGTTTTATTTTGGTCCCATCATGAAGTAAGTTTAAACAAACAAACAAACAAACAAACAAAGAATAAAAGGGAAAAAAAAAACTGACATGCTTTTCCATTTTACCTGTAGAAAATAGTAGTAGTTGACAATCGATTGGCTTTTATTGGGGGCTTGGATTTATGCTTTGGTCGCTATGATTCTCACCAGCATTCATTATCGGATTATTACCCTCATCAACCCGAACAAGAGATCTTCCCTGGCCAAGATTATTCAAATCCTAGAAAGAAGGACTTTGTTGATGGTAAGTCAAAAGAACAACAACAACAACAAAAAAATCACATTGCCTAATTATCATTGTAACTGTATACTTTAGTGGCCGACCACAAGCTGACTTTGGTTGATAGATCAGTTGTACCTAGAATGCCCTGGCATGATGTGACTCTTGCTACAGTTGGACCTATGGCTCGCGACATATCGAGACATTTTGTTCAAAGATGGAACTATCTCAAGGCCACCAAAAGCATGCATCGACATAACCTACCATTTTTGCTACCAAAGGGTGAATACGTAGCTGCACGGGATGAATCCAAATTCAAAGGTACATGTCGGGTCCAAGCTCTTCGAAGCTCTGCACAATGGAGCTCTGGTGTTGAACGGGAGGTAAGTATAGATAGACAGGTATATGTTGATATGGATTGGATGTATGTTTATTAATGATGACTTTTATTTTTTATTTTTAGCACTCAATCTACAATGCGTATATGGAATGTATCAGTCAAGCGAAACATTTTATTTATATTGAGAATCAATTCTTCAGTACGTGAAAATGAAATAGGGAAGCGCGATACCAAAAATATGATAGCTTTACTCATGTATTCTTTTTATGTTTATATAGTTAGTGCAACAGATCAAGACAAACTGCTACGAAACAAGATTGCCCAAGCATTGGTGGAACGAATCATCCGGGCTCATGAAGAACAAGAAAAGTTCAAGGTGTTTATCGTCATTCCTTTGGTACCTGCTTTTGAAGGTGATTTATCGTCAAGCGAATCTGGATCAGCAAGGTAACATTATATAGTTTTTGTGAACAGGAAAACATTCAATGACTGAACTCTTACAACCTTACCAACAGGACAGTGATGCATTTCCAATATGTGTCTATATCAAGAGGCGGTAATTCCATTATCGAAAGGCTTGTACGCGCTGGCATTGATCCATCCGAATATATTGACTGGTACTCTTTACGAAACTGGGGAAGAATTCGTCCATCAAAACAACAACAAGATCAAAACTCATCTGAAAATTCGACAGCAACACCCAACACCACAGCCGATCATGATCAAAACGAGAACAACTTGCAACCTTCTTCTCCGTCTGGGACCAAAGTGACTGACTCTGTGGATGCGGATACGGATAATGAAAACGATATTGATCCCCAAAATCTTGTTGATGGTGATGACTCTGAATACGACGACCCAGATCAGTATGTGACCGAGCTCTTATACATCCATGATAAAATCATGATTGTAGACGACAAAATTGCTTTGATTGGCTCAGGTAATAGAAATATAAATGAACTTATTCTTCAATGTATTCACTCATCTTCTCCTACTGACTTTGGTTATTGATTATCTTTGTAGCAAACATCAACGATAGGTAATGAAAAAATTATCGCATTATTAAAATATTGTATGAAATACTGAAACTCATCTTTCTCTACTTAGATCTCAACTGGGTAATAGGGACTCGGAAATTGCAATGGTTATCGAAGACACAGAAATGGTGGACTCTTATATGGATGGGAAAAAAGTAAGTGGCACAAAAAAAAAAGGCTGCTAAAGTACTCATCATGTATATCAATATTTTTTATAGTACAAGGCAGCCAAGTTTGCACATACATTACGATTACAGCTGTGGAAAGAACACCTTGGACTTTTGGATCATGACGATTGGGCAAGCCTACTGGATGAAGGAAAAGACCACAAAGAAAATGATGACACGGTGGATTCGTTACAAGTATACTCAGAAGAATACCAGCACAATGATGATTCCACTAGCGATCATACAGACAATGAACATCACGACCCAACACGCCGCCATCACCACCGCCGAAGCCACAGAAATAAACACCATCATCATAAGAAGCATCATCTCCGACACAGCCACGCCAAAAGAAACAATGCTCAAGATATTCAGACCTGCGAAGCAGAGGAACCTGTGCAAATGATCGATCGCTTCAGTCGAACCCAAAGTTTATACGAAACATACAGAAAATCAGCACTGCAGCATGGGGATGAAGAAGATGAAGACCAACATTTGGAGGCCAAGGCTCTGGACCCACTCTCTGATCAATGCTATTATCATCTTTGGCGCAAGACAGCTGAAAACAACACGTTGGTTTACCGCCGTCTCTTCCATTGCGTTCCGGACAACACTGTAGCCACTTATCAAGAGCATCGTATTTTTACTGGAATGGTCGCCAACGATAACAACGACGAGCAAAACGAGTCACAACCACCATCATCAGCATCACTCTTCTCAACTGCGCATGGCCATGTAAAGAACCCTTTGCTATCTGGACAAGAAATTCGCCAAGAATTGGAACAAGTCAGTGGTCATCTGGTGCAATTCCCGGTCAATTATCTCAAAGATGAAAACATGATTGAATCCAACAAAATCATTGACTCTGTTACACCCATGGTTATTTTTACTTGATTTTGATTATGCATGGAATTGTTTGAATTGAAATAAAAAACTTATCTTTTGTTATTTATTCTTTGTCTTTGTGCATGTGTTTATGTCTTTTATTTTACCTTGTTTGTTTGTCTATCTTTTTTATTGTGATTTCAAAAAATTCGATCTGGCCTTGAATTTCAAAAATGGAAATCCTTTTTTTGGATTTCAAAAAAGAAAAAACGTTCGGGGTTGAAATGTAGAAAATGTCAACCCACTTCCATATTTTTTTCTTTTCTTTCATTCATTGTCTCAGTTGTGATCATGGATTGGTTTTTTTATAGAGATTAGTGCTATTTTCGAAAGGGGTTTACAAAGTGCATGGCATTACTCATCATTTTGAATTCTCGATTTGGAACATGGTTTTTTTATATATTTTTTTTATCGCCATTTCGACTTTTCTAATGATGTTGCAGGTAATGTCGAAATATTTTCTGATGGGATATCTTCTTTTTTTATTTGAAATACTAGAACATGTATGATGAGCTGGTTTTATTTCGTAGGTAAACTAAAGTGGCGGCTGGCTGGTTGGCTCTAGGTGATTACAAAAGCGATTCGGCTTGGCGTGGTGGGATTCTCTGGTTGCCTCTATGTGGTCGAAATGATAATGTTAGTTTTGTTAGTACTGTAGTTAGTTGTAGAATACACCCCTTTTTTTTTGAAATAAAAACTTTGATGATACAACGCACTATACAATGTCTTTTGATTGTTGTCTCAATAAAAAAACCTTTTTTCATTATATTCACTGTGTCTCATTCTTTGTATGTGTGTATGTGTGTATGTGTGTATGTGGTATGTGTCTGTATATATGACAGGGCCTCAGTGTCATTCTACTGACGAACTCTAAATTTCACTTACTCTCCTTTTTCCGTTACCTGATCCACAGTCCGCCTGCATGGTTTGCCCTCTAAAACTCTCATCACTCTATAGGCAGTTCAGATTGATCGAGCATTACTAACCCCCACACTCTGTTTTAGCTAATCCCTCTCCATAATAACTAAGGTTGGCATTTTTGTCCCATCCCATCCCATAGTCCCATGGGACACTTGGAAACATGGTCCCGAGGTTACCACACATTTCACATTAAGCATCTGGGGCGGTGTCGTCAATGTATAGTGACGTACAGCCAGAAATGGCCCAATTTTTAGGTTTTTCGCCTCTACCGCATGACCTACCTATCTAACCGTCCAAGGCCCGCTAATATAAAAATGCCCCAAGCTCACCACACACTTTGTATTAAGTATCCCAGACCGTAGCGTCAATCTCCAGTGACCTACAGCCAAAATGGCCCAATTTTTATGTTTTTCGCCTCTACCACTTGACCTACCTATCTAACCACCCAAGGATCACTAATATAGAGCATTTATCTTGGGACACTTGGGATGGGTCACCCCAACCTTTCCCCATCCCATCCCATCCCAGCGTCCCAACTGCCAACCTTAGTAATAAACAAAACCGCCCAGCCAGTCTCCCACAGCCAACCACCAGAAACCGTTCCGTCAACACCCCCACCCCCACCAAGTCAATAAAGAATAATAACAGTATTGGTACAGTTGGACATACAGCATGACAATTTGTTTATTGATTGAGGAATACAGTACATAAAAAAAAGGAATGGAGACTATAACTAACATTATACGCAATTGAATGACAGTAGCTGAATCAGTTGATGATCCCTTTATTCCATGTCAAAGGCCCACCTCCAATATTTGAGAGATCACCACCAAAGAGAACAGGATGTGGCAGTCAATCCATGCCATCATGATCATGATCATGGATAAAGTTCACAAGCCAACCGACGCCATACTGTATGTACCACACACAAGTCCATTCATTCAAAAAAGTTCAAAAAGCATTACCACTAATTATACTGTATCTATCAAAAGGTCATTTCAAAACACAATGTTCACTTGCATTACTCTAGACTTACCATATCCAAAATATTTGAAGAGAGTTGCATACACCCATAAAAAACTGGAGATCAAAGGATAACCCCACCGCCACCTTTGAGCCAATTCGTAGGTCACCCGACGCCATCAGTACCCAACAAGCCCAAAGCCGATCAAAGAAAAAAAGCGGGAATGGAGGGGGAAAGGAAGAAGAGCCTCTGTGAGCATAAGTATAAACATAATCTATTCCAGAAGTGGGATCCGTTGCATAAGATGGTTCCATGCCGTTTGCCGATATAAAGGAAAATGAATCCAAGTCAATTTGAAAAAAAGAAGAGGCCAATCTACAGCAAAAAGAAGACAAGTCGATTTGAAAAAGAAGAAGAAGACGAGAGTAGATACTTTATTGAGGTAAAAGTATAAGTATAATCTATTTTAATGAGGGATCCGTTGTATAAGATGGTGTGTCATGCTGTTTGCTCAATTTAAAATAAATAAAAAGACAAAAAAAGGAAAGCGGAAGTGAGTAAATAATAATAAGAATGAGTGGGAATAACAAATGGGATGCTTTATTGTATAAGGGAGACTAATGTTGCTTGATCAATGTAAAAGAAAGAGAAAGAGAGAGAATTTATTCTTTCAAAGTCAGATCGAATTTTTTGAAATCCAAAAAAAAATCTGGAGGATGATCCATCATTTTTTGATTTGAAAGCCAGGTCATTTTTTGAAATCCAAAAAATAATCTGGAGGATCGTCCATCATTTTTTGATTTGAAACCCAGATCAAATTAGTTGTTTGATCATGTAAAGGAAAGAGAAAGAGAGAGAATTTATTCTTTCAAAGTCAGATTGAAATTTTGATATCCAAAAAATAATCTGGAGGATCGTCCATCATTTTTTGATTTGAAACCCAGATCGAATTTTTGGAGATCGGAAAAAAATCTAGAGGATTTTATTTTATTTGAGCGTATTCAATCTCCGACGAC
>JAFHAR010002132.1:12349-23238 GCA_019677225.1 Absidia healeyae | reverse complement strand
ATTTTAAATTTCATACCCCTGATTTTATTTTTTATTATTACCAAGTGTAAAATTTGCATGACACGACAGTTTTTACTATTTTAATGCGAGTACTGGCTAAGACGCCTGCGGGGGCGCTTCCTGGGCGGTATCTATTGGATTTACCATGTGTCATGACTTCAAAGGTTGATGAGGGTATAGAACGTGAGACCAATTGCAAGCGTTTCTTTTTTTTAATACTGGTCAGACAATAACTTTTTTTTGTGTATACTCTACGCATATCCATATAGATCATTTTTTTGTGTACTCATGCCAAATATAAAGTCAAACGAACACGGGCGAAAACAAAATGGAGGCCTCTGATTGGCCAGAATTACCAAAAATGGGGCTACCCTATATCTCACCAAGGAGTGGTTGTGGTGTTTTCATTATTAATGCATATATTTTCTACTTGAAAATTTTTTGACAGTTACATAATAGCAAATAGTACACTTGGAATCAAAGTGTTGCACAAAAAACCAAAGTGTGTTTGAAAAGACACTTTCACTTTTCGTCGGCGCTTCAATATGCTCAAATAAAATAAAATCCTCCAGATTATTTTTTGGATCCTTCTCATTATACCCAACATCCGGCACTTTTCAATGTATTTTTGATTTCAAAAGGCTCCAGTGGAGTCAACATGTTTATTAAAAAAAAAAGGAAGTGAAGTACTTGTAAATGATAACATAGGAATGAAATATATAAAACAAAATAATGATATACAGAATAGAATAGATAAAAGAAAGGGGAATGTTCAAATTTCAGTAATAATAAAACAAAGGGGAGGAGGATGGAGATGATGGCCAAGCTGGTACAATAAATACTTGTCAAAGATTGCCAGAGCTCACTTCATCACGGACCACAGAGAGAGCTTTCATATAATCACCATTCGCTTGTTCCAAGTACGTTTGCAGCACAGATCGATCCACATGAGTCATAATTTTGCACAAATCCTCCAGAGCTTTTTCGAATGATTCCTCCGATGATTCCTTGATTGATGTTGGTGGGTGATGAATCTATAATATATATATAGAAAAAGGCTTCTGCACTATGTCATCCAAATGATGGAGGAGGGGGAAGATTCAATTATCATCATACCTTTTCAACAGAATAAATGGGAGAGACGCATAGAGTTTTCGATGACTTCCGTTCTAGAGAGCTCCAAGTTTTTCCAGTCTTTGTGGATTGTCGTTGCTCTATATCGAGTAATGTCAAGCTGCCTTTCTACAAGTCAAAAAACAACAACATCAAAACCTATTCCATTCATAATTATTTTTCTATCACTTACGTCGACAGCGGGTCTACTTCGAGGAAGAGGTAATTTTGGGGTATCAACATTTTCACAAGATGTTCTGTTTGACGGCGTTGTGTTTGGCAGTAGGTTGTTGGTCGAAGCTGAATATGATGTGCGTTTCATGGTGCTAGCAGGAGTCGACAAACCGTCCAAGGGTGCCATTGTGTTGTCCTTATTTGGTGAAGAAAACATGTTGCTCAATTTGTTGGTTTTCAGGCTCAAATCTTCCGGTGCAGTGTTTTGCTTTCGTCGAGCCAAATGTAAAATAGATCGGTAGGTCGATTTTTTCAGTGTAAAGTTGGGTCGATAATCTGCAACGCATACAATGAAGATTCAGCCACATTCCATATCTTCCTTTTTTTTCCCTTAATTACTAATATTCGTCTTTTTACTTACTAGGTGCGGCAATATTGAGAGACGGTTGATTTGATTGATTCTTGATCCACGAATATAATCCACTATCCGCACGGACACAGTGTTGAAGAGCCTTGTCTATAAATATAAAAAATAAAATCAGGTCATATATATATATATATCTCATCACCTCCCCTTTCTTTTTACCATAAGCAGATATTCGATCCTTGGGGTCTTTCATCTTTATGGTGTGCAAGAGAGTCAATTGGGTGTGCTGGGGGCCGTTCCTGTAGCTAAGAGTCAGACAGTCATTTCGTTTTGGCGGTCGATTAGGTTCCATTCGTTGTTGATCCATACAGTCAAGTTGTTCCTTTTCTTGCATCTTTTGAGTTTTGAGTTCTTGGACCTTGCTTTCCAGTAAATCAGAGAGACATTTGTTTCCATCTGGTTTTTCTTCAAAGATCGTTTGAAAGGTTTTCAAAGACGGGAGAATATCGTCACCAGCTTCGTCTTGCCAAGAGATTTCATACGAGTTCCTGTTGTGCTGTTGTTGAAGGCTTTGTGGTCCCCCATTCCCAGATTCACGCGTTCTATCGAGTTGCTGCTGCTGCTGTTGTTGTTGTCCACGGTAGATGCTGTCCAGTTCTGAGTAAGTGGGCTGAGGCAAGTGTCGTTCATAGGAAATGTCACTGGGGCGTTTACGCTGAATAAAGGATCTTATTCGATTGGTTTGTAGTGAATGTAGGGTAGTAGGTTGCTGTTCAGGTGTTGATACCGTTGAATGTTCAGTTGCTGATAATTCTTTACTCTGTGATTGGAAGGCATGCGGTGGTGGCGGTCGTTTCTGTACGTGTGGTCGCTGGCGGTGATACTGTAATTGCACGTTTTGTGATTGCGGTTCCTGCTGACAATCCAGCGATGCGGTAGAGGCATTCATTTTTGTCAGAGATGGTTCAATAGGTATTGCTCGTCCCCTGGCTCCAGTACGTCGTCGTTGTCGTTGGCATTTGTAGCATACGCAGTCAGCTGTATCTTGACAGCATCCTGAAGCATCATGTGAATTGTCGTGAGCGATTGTGGTTGTGGCAGTAGTTGTTTTGATTTGAGGGGACAGTATAGAGCCGAGATAAGAGTCGTTTGTTGGAATGGAATTGGATCGTTCGTCTTGACTATAAAAAAGCAGGGTCTATTTGATAAGTATGGCAATATGTACAAGCAAGCAATTTGACAATATATACTTACGGCGATACTTGTTGATTCTTTTTGTCCAATTGAGATGCAGGTTCATCAGTGTTACCCGAGGAAGGATGGACCAGGCCAAAGAGATGTTCTGGAGGAATGTCACCCACTTCAACTTTCATAGATTCCCCAGACGTAGGCGTTTGTAGACTCACTACATAAAAAAAAAGTACATAGTAAGTGATCAGTTTGTTGTGTTTTTTTCAGTGTAGTCGTTTTTATCCAAGTAGCTTACAGTCAACGCGGTTTTCAAATTGTAGTTTCTTTACCCATTCTAAGATAAAACAGTTAGTGTAAACATAATGAGCCTGTCGTTTTGTCGTTTTTTAATTACCTTCTGTCAGGGCATCAGACTTGGTCATGTAGGAGGAGTTGCGATTAAGTCGATAATATAATTCAATCAAAGGACAGGGTTGAGTATCATATGTTTCCCCCCAAAAAAAAAGTAATGAAAAAAAAAAAAGCCAAGCAAAGACGGAAGAAGAAAAAAGCTGAAATTGAAAGTTTCACAGATCCTATTTTTAAGGGAATGACTCTCGCTGAGACTTAATAGAGCATGATGGACAAGGTAGGTATAGCTTATATTAAAATGATAAATAAGTAGTATGATGTAAAATTGATGATGATGGATCAAATAGTGAGTGAGTGATACAGTAGCCTCTGGCCCTGAATTTTTTTTAGATAAGCATATTTATCACATTCGCTTTTCGGTCTATATATCTTCCGCTTGGGCGATTCTATTTTGCCAGTGTCCAGGGGGGGCGGGTGTTTCCATTTACCAGCTGGCGGATAAAGGTTTAATTCCAGCCAATAAAACATTGTTCGTGGATTAAAAAAATTTTTCAAAGGTATTCCCGCCTTATACTTGTTGTTTTATTATTTTTCTTCCCTTTTTCCCTCACACTTTATTCTTCATCCCTCTCTTTTGCTCACCATGCTCTTCAAGGTTATCGCTAGACCCGCCAACGCTGCTGCTGTCAAGAAGGTATTACTATACTCTATTATATTAGGGAACACGAAAATAGAAAGACACCTATTTGTACTTATCTCACCTTATCTTTTTTTTTCAGGTTGCTGTTCGCTCCTTCGCCTCTCAATCTACCTCTATTCCCACCCCTGCTCCTGCTGAACAAAAGACGGTAAGCCAATATATTATGTTTTACTCGCATAGGAATTATTTTGATACCAAACTATTTCTTTTTTATAGATCAATCCTAAGAAGTATGGTGGCAAATACACCGTTACTTTGATTCCTGGTGATGGTGTCGGTCAAGAAACTGCTGCTGCTTTGAAGGATGTCTTCAAGGCCGCCAACGTACCTGTTGAATTCGAACAATACGATGTTTCTGGTTTCACCTCTGAAGATGAAAGCCTCTTCCAAGAATCCCTTAGCTCTCTTCGCCGCAACAAAGTCGGTATCAAGGGTACGCTCTTCACTCCTACTTCTCGTTTGGGTCACAAGTCTTTCAACGTCACCATGCGTAAGGATTTGGACATCTACGCTTCTCTCTCTCTTTGCAAAAACGTCCCTGGTGTCGAATCTCGTTTGAAGAACGTGGATATTGCCATCATCCGTGAAAACACTGAAGGTGAATACTCCGGTTTGGAACATCAAGTAAGTCTTTACATAATGCTGCGTTACAGGAGGGGGAGAACTGACCATTGATCATGCCTTTATGTTACATTGTATTGTAGTCCGTCCCTGGTGTTGTTGAATCATTGAAGATCATCACTCGTGCCAAGACTGAACGTATTGCTCGCTTTGCCTTTGATTTTGCCGTCAAGAACAACCGTCAAAAGGTCACTGCTGTCCACAAGGCCAACATTATGTAAGCAAAAAAAAATTCAAGGAAGAGAAACTGGATGTGACGTCAATGGGGGAGGGTTTATTAATCATAATGATCATTCTTTCTCTTTTAATATAGGAAATTGGCTGATGGTCTTTTCTTACGTACTTGTCGTGATGTTGCCAAGGAATACGAACACCATGGTATCAAATTCAATGATATGATCGTTGATAACACTGCTATGCAACTTGTGTCTCGTCCTCAACAATTCGATGTCATGGTCATGCCTAACCTTTATGGTAACATTGTCTCCAATGTGGTAAGTAGAGTATATATATATGGTAATGGTGATGAAAAAAAAAATGGAGTGACTCAAATGCTTTTGTTAATATTGTATTAGGGTGCTGGTTTGGTCGGCGGTCCTGGTTTGATCCCCGGTTGCAACATTGGTCGTGAATATGCCATGTTCGAACCTGGATGCCGTCACGTTGGTATGGATTTGTTGAACAAGAACGCTGCCAACCCTACTGCTTTGTTGTTGTCCTCCGTTATGATGTTGCGTCACTTGAATTTGGATGAATATGCTGCTCGTATCTCCAATGCTGTGTATGAAACCATTGAAACCGGTGCTGCTAGAACTGTTGATATGGGTGGCAAGGATACTACCAGAGAATTCACTGCTGCTGTCATGTCCAAATTGTAAACATGGTCTTTTCTTTTATTACATTGATCCCATCTACCCCCTTTTAGTATTAGTTTACTCCTCTTTTTATTTCCCCCACTTTTGTCTCCCCTCCCTCCCCACACTTGTCATATTAAAAAATACATATCCTTCATTCTTATATTTATTCTTCTATGAGTTAAAAAATCTTTGAAGAAATTGTATTTTTTTTATTATTTTGTACACTTTTTTTTTTAGTCACTGAAATAAATAACATAGATTCTGAATGTCAACATCATTTTGTGTATGTCACTCTTTATTTGGGATTCTGGGATAGTGCGGACATTGAATTGAATTCACATCAAAAAAAAAAAACGCGGACTTCATTTTTCGTGTTTCCCCTTCTGTCTTTTTGTCCCTCTCTCTCCCCCACTTTCTGTCAACAATATATGGATCGCAAAATTGTCAAACTTGCAAAACAACCCAATAGGACTACTCTCAGGGAATACGTTAGTGCATTGACGCAGGACCAGGTAGAATAATAATCTCATGACGCCAATACACCAATTCTTTGTTTATATTTTGTCTTTTTACAATAGATTGAAGAACTTGTGCGCAGCAAACTTTTGGAATCCAATAACGCCCAGATCGATCCTGTCGTGATGATACGTGATCTTTTGAAAGGTAAGTTTTGAATTATTATTTTGTCAAATAGTCAACTGCGTTATACTTATTATAGTCTTCAACATAATATATAGGCGATCCCGGTGGCATGCAGACGCGATTGGTAGTTTCTCGGGTGATCTTGGAATGGTAAGCAGGGTATAATAGTTGGAAATACTTAAGTGCATGTCATCTGACTCCCTTTTTATTTTATTTTATTATCTTAGGTTGGGAACTGAAGTCGAGGCGACGAACGGCTCAGGAATCAAAAGCAAACGGGCTACTGAGACGATCGGCATTCTACTATCAGAGGTAAGTGATACAATTATGGAAAGTAGGAAAACTTTGGATACAATTGGGTACATACTGACTTTATTATTATTATGATTATTATAGATTGAAGTTTTGGCACCCAGTATGCTTGAAGAAACAGCGGATACAATTATACACTTGATTGAGACCAATATCCCAATTCAACCACGGGCGTTTGAAATCTTATCGAAAACATACAACCTTTTGTCAGCACTGGAAGCAAATGATAAAACAACTGAAATACTCGACAAATTATGTGAATCGAATTGGCACCCTCAATCTGCTATCGGGCTGATCGACACTGTCAATGATATGGAATTGTCTACCCCTCAATTGAATCAGGTCATCAAGCGAATGTTAACGTAAGTGAAAAAAAGGGAAGGACGGAAAACGAATCATGAATCGGAAAACAATATTGTATATTCAAACGCAATGGGCTCTTTTTTTTGTTTATGATAGTCAGCTCAAGGAATTGGAAGTCGAAGAAGTACCACCGTTTGTATATCAGCTCCTCCTTCTGTCAAGAAAGGTAAAACGTGGATCCAGTTTATTCCTCATCTATCAACTGATTTCTTTTATTTGATCAATAGGGTAAAAAACGTAATATTCTCTCCGGTATATGTGAATACTTTGATTGGCTTCATACTTCGGTGACTTCAACGGACACATCAAGGTAAGAAGGCGAGTGAATTGATATTTTTTGATTATTTTGTACTCATTGTTTGGCTTTATTGAAATAGAATGGAAGGAACTGTCATGCTGCACATATCATTTGCTATCAAACAAGATCAGGTAACAAGAAATGGAACCCAAATATTGACGATCTGTGCCTAACTATGCTTTTTTTTAGGAACTCGGCACAGAATTGGTCAAATATATCAAAAGTGACAAGGTCCTACTGCTGGAAAAATTCAAAATGGCGTGCCTGTTATCCGCTGCAAGAATTCATCGATTGGAAGATACGGTAAGTCAAAAAAAAAAAAAAAGTCAAATAAGTACTAGTTGGCATTAACCACGACTCACGTTTACATATTGACAACGATATAGGTATTTGATCTTTTGAAGCAGACCATCATCTCTGTTTATAAGGACAACGACAAAATCAGCAAGTATCCTTGGATTTCAGGTAAAATGAAAGGGGGAATATATGAATATGGGTGTTGTGGGTATGTGAAACAAACTGATCGCTGTTGTTGCTGGTCTTTTTTTCTTTCTTTCAGAATACTCGAAGATCGACTCTGAATCTGTTAGGCAGGTGATCATGGAAATTACCGACAAGTCAGCCTCTGGATGGGATCAAGTTATACAAAGTCTGACTCAACTAGCTATGATATTGATTGATACAGCTTCAGCTCCAGCTCCACTAAGAACACCAGGTAATGAATGATTGCATATACGTATGAAAAAAAGACAAACCCTCTCCTCATATCACTTTTTGACATTGATTATTGACAACTTTATTTATATATATCTATACACTTATATTCTAGGACCACTACTGCGAAGCAAGAAGTCCAAACCTGGCCCTCTGGACAATGTCATTGCTCTTGGAATAGACGTACTTTTCAAAATGTTCAAGGTAAGGCACCAATATTATGCATTTCTCTTGTATTCTGATCTCCATTCAAACATTATTTAGTTACATGATATCGCAAGAACCGAAATATTGGAACAAATTACATCTCGTGTTGTGTCTCGATCAAGCAGTTCTTTACACTTTCTTGACCTATTGGAGAAGCTCACAACGAATTGCCCTTATGAAGTCGGAAAATATATCAATAACGTAAGTACAAAATACATTCAAGTTGGAAACAAGTGGCTGTGATTGAAAAAATGAACCGATATCGACCGCCTTTTTTATTTTTTATTTTTATTAGATCAAGGATACCCTGGACTATCTGTCACTACTGTCTCATTCCACAGCGAAGAAATTACTGTCCGCGATTCAACCCGTGTCATCAAGCAATTATCACTTTCGGGATGGTTTGATCTTGGTATTAAGAAAAAGCATGTTTTCCAGGTAAATAAAACACAAAAATGAATGTTGGGTTCCCGCTGTTTTTATTACTTATCGACCACTTCTATGTATTTATTTTTTTCAAACAGAGAACTCGACAGCAGAATGATTGCGGTGAATGGATTCCTTAGCTTACTGCAAAACCAGCTTGACAACAATGGTAACCGTACTTCTTCCTCTTCTGTCCAAACTGAATCCATCACTGGAGTGGCATTTGAAATTCTAGGTACTAACAATATTCGACAAAAATGAAGCATGTGCCTGAGTTTTACCTTTATTTATTTATTTTATTTGTAAAGGTTTACTGCGTCGCTGTTTTAGTCAACAATGTCAAGTCCGGGCGGCTGCCTATGCTGGCCTTGGCTCACTCTCCGAAAGTTATGATGTTTTGTCAGGCGATGTGTTTGAAATATTATACGCTCAGGTAAATACAATATGTGATATTTGATGTTTGATATTTGTAGCACTGATGACTTTTTTTATTTTTTTTTATTTTTTTATGATCGAAATTATTCAAGTTTCTCCGAAGTTTTGAAACAGATGAAGGTGTGGTGGCTCCATTACGGATATCCGATTGTATCGAAAATGGGATCAAAGCAAGACTCCTCGAACCTATCCATTTACTATTGGTCAATTTACTGAAGACGGTCCGAAGTCTGAAAAACGATGGATATCATTCTGGTAAAAAAAAATATTTATTTATGCGCAATAGAACCTTATTAGTATCATACTCAAAACATTTTTATCTTTCTTAGTTATCACAGAGGCACTAACAGCATTTAAAAATCATCTCAAATCACTGACATTTCGGCTCACAAAATTGGACATTGAAGATTACGAATTGGACAAAACTACTAACTTTGATACCACAACATCCACCGGGTTACGATCCGGTCATTTCACTGATATCCTCTTGGGCACCTTCGACACAATTATGGAACACGAATTCATCAGTCAAGGCGATACAGTGGAATCATGTCAAATCATCCTTACTCTCTTCAAGAAACGGAAGGCTCTACTTGCTCTTTTGAAAGACAATACCAGCAAAGACAAAGGTAAGAATCATAGGATGTGGCATGAAAAACAGGTGTGTATCATACTTTCAATCTAACAATGTCTTTGTATATATTTATGTAGGCCGCAAATTATCAAGTATTGGATCATCATCACTTCTGAGTTTGGAATTCTCAGCAAAAATATCACAGGTTCTCTTTATACACACTGACCGGCAATCACCACTGTTGACTTTACGATCGGATATTGGCTTCATGCATTATATTGTATCGGTGACACCAACTATTCTGGCAGCGGTAAGTACATTATCAAAGAAAAAATTGAAATACAGAATACTGAAATGTCCCTTATTATCATGATAGGCAGTTGACAATGAAAACGACTGTCAAGATGACAAGTACTTTGGATATTGCGTGGATTTGGTTAAAGTGTATATACATATCCTTATTCACGAAGATTCTGATAGCAGTTTCATCAACCATCAACCACAAAAGGTAAATAAAAAGAAATTGCAAAGTATGAAGGATAGGATAATGTATTGATATTTTTGTTTTTTTTTTTGTTTTGTAATGATAGGGTCAATCGCTTCTTGGTGCAATCACAACAAGTCTGAAGTATATTTTGGAAATCACTAGCAATGTGTGGCCGAACAGACTTTCCGAACTACTTGCTCAACTTCGGACCATGATCAATGCAATGCGTTCTACTGGATCCGTCAACGAAGTCATTTCTGATCTGCTCGGTGAATTCAAGGTACAGTATAGATTTTGTATGCATGTTACTGTGTGGTGTTTACTCATTTTTATTTATTTTATTACTGATCCGTAGGAAATTCTCAACAAACACTTGAACACTCGACCTCCACTATACAAAGAATCAGCCAACGTCATACAAATCATCCAATTCCTCGCCAATCAAATGGATCCAGCACAAGATGACTTCAACACACATGCAAACAATATCATTGAATGGTTGACAAAAATGGCTCAAGATCGACCTATCGAGGATCTCGGGGTAGCAAAAGAAATTGTTGATCTGCTTATTCACCTTTGCGAACACTCGGATAAATTGGATGTTATTAGGGACCTTGCTCAAGATATACGTGCACTCCAAGGTGAAGTGGATGTCGAGGAAGATAGTCAAAGAGAACCTGAACTCAAGTATCAAATGATCAACCCAAAAACACATGGTACTATTACAGGATTGGTGCTCACATATGCAGAACAAGAAAATGATGGCATGACTTGGTCTATAGGGCGATTAAAACTTTCATGTAAAAAAAACAAGAAAATGATATTGAAAACAAAAACTGAATTCTGAATATCTCACTGTTTTTCATTTTGATTATAGTTACTTCTGGGGATCTTGATCACCATTATCAGTTTGAACAAGTTGTGTGTCAACGTCTGATATCATATGTGTATATTGTTAGTGAACTTCTCAAGGCATCATTGGTGGGCCCTCAAGCTGAACATTTGATCAAGGTGCTGACAAAGACATACAGAACGTTTACTGCCTTTATCAAATTCG
>JAFHAR010002131.1:44101-54215 GCA_019677225.1 Absidia healeyae | reverse complement strand
AAAAAAAAAAAAAAAAAAAAAAAAAAGTCAGTGATGATCAAAGGGATACCTATCATTCTCTATAAGTTTTACCTGGAAGATAATAGTAACACACAACAAAATACCAGTACCAGATCCAATAGCACCAATCATATCAGCGAACACAGAGACAGCACCAAGAGTAGCACCACCAAAAGAAGCAGCGACAGGAATGACACGCTTGAGTTCCTTGTACATGGAAGTATCGCGGTAGCCAGCAATAACCAATTGTTGATCCTTTAACTGACGAGCGACATCACGAGGGGAAGAACCAGAGACTTCGATCCATGTTTTCGAGAGTAAAGCACAACCTGTCAACATAATACCAATGTACACCACAGTATGAATAGGATCCAAAAGAGCATCAGTCAAGCTGTGAGGAGCAGACAAGTAATAAGCAATACCGCCACGAGCAAATAATTGAGAAGTACCTTCAGAAGGTTCCCATACACCGAGGATACGGACGAGAATGTTGGATTCGAAGCGCTTGTAGAGCATTTGGGAGATCATAAAGATGTTAGAGGTCATAGTGGATTGTAACATGATAGGCATGTTGGAAGTATAGAAGAGCTTGATGGGATAAGTACCACGTTGGCCACGGAGACGATTAGACTTGACAGGCAATTCCACACGGAAACCTTGAAGGTAGATGACGACCAAGAAAACAATAAGAGTAGACAACAAGCTCATCACATTGGGCAAATTGGTACGATAGAAGGCTTCCTTGAGAGCACGTGTCTTGTCCTTGCGGCTCATAACGAGATGGACCAAAGAGATCAAAGCACCTTCAAATTCGTCGCCACGGCCAGTGTTGATGGTGGTAGGAGAGAGCGCCTTCCAGAAGATAGTTTCACAAATGTTGGTGGCAATAAACAAGTTGATACCGGAACCGAGACCGTAACCCTTTTGTAACAATTCATCCAACAACATGGTAATCAAAGAGGCAACCACCAATTGAATAATCAACAATAAACAGACACCAGCTCCGATTTCTGAAGGGCTACCGTATAATCCAGTCAAAACAGATACAGTAGCATGTCCAAAAGCGATAATCATGGCAAAGACTAAAATAACAATAAGCATGACATTTAGTTTCTCTATCAATATAACACTACCTATACTTCTACTGTACTGTACATGTCACTTACGTTTTTGAGCACCACTGAATAAGGCGCGATCTTCCTTCAAACTATAATCCACTTCGATAATATTGGCACCAGATAACAATTGCATGATCATACCAGAGGTGATGATAGGGGTAATACCGAGTTCCATAAGAGTACCACGGTTGGAAGCAAGAATCACACGCATCCAGAATAAAGGATCAGAAGAATCACTAGACATGATACCATATAAGGGCACTTGAGACATCACCAAAAAGATAAACAGGGTCACTGCTGTCCACATAACTTTTTGGTTGAAGGGAACCTATAGAAGAAATAAAAGTTGAGTAAACCAAATCAATTCAAAAGTACATAATGACTGACAAGGACATACAGCTCGATGACAGAACTGACATAGATGAACGCGCATCTACATAAGTTCTTTCCTATCACGTGTATATCCTATTCTTCTGATGTTTTTTTTTCTTACCTTTCGATCGGGTTGTGCAATTTCAGGCAGCACAGCCATGAAGGGCTGTACGAGATGTAATACTCTAACTAGAAGAAAAAACATATATAAATAATGTGAATAGTTGTTTTCCTGACCACCACCATCCATGCATCCATCTTGTATATAATATACTTACAACCCATCTTGTCTTATGTGTGTGTGAATATAAAAAAAAAGGGAGAGGGATGGGGTGAGAGTATATATCCAAAAAAAAAGTGAAAGAAAGACAAATATAAATTTCAGCTGGACTAATTATTTTTTCTGTGGTGTTTTGCACACTCAGGGTTATTTTAACCAATCAGATGAATCCACCTCCATGATCAGTTCTTTCATTGAAATACCGCTGTCTCTCACTTACTCAGACTCCATGCTTCATGATCAGCCATTTTGTTGACCAGAGTTGACAACAGTATTTTTCCACACCTTGGGGGAGAGCCACTGGTAAAATACTGGACTGTATTTTCATAGAGTATTATTCGTACTGTGGGATAAAACGGGTTCAAATAATTATAATAGTCACTAGCCAAATTCCAAAAAGTTGTTATATACTTCTTTGACATAGCCTATGTTAAGGGACGGCATCCAGCTTCACTTTTTTTTGCACTTTTTTTTTCGTGCACTTTTTTTCCATGCCCTGTTTATTCATTTACTGTATCTTTACATACTAATACACACCATACTTCTTATAAAACGTGTGTGGGAAGCCAAGGGGCATGTTTTATATTAATGGGCCTTGGACGGTTAGATAGGTAGATGGAGCGGTAGAGGCGAAAAACATCCTAATTGGGCCATTTCTGGATGTACGTCACTATAGATGGGCGCTACGATCTGGGGTGCTTAATATGAAATGGGTGGTCAACTCAGGGCCCTGTTTTATATTAATGGGCCAAAAGAGAGAAGGATTACCTTTTTAGGCCGTGTATTTCAATCTCCGCAGCTGGTGGAAAAATAGTGTCTCTGGAGCAAGCCGAAATTTCGGGCTTAGTTTGAAATTTGTTGATTTTGAATTCGGCCGATTTCAAATTTCTTGAAATAGGTACCATACGTTTTTTTGCTTTTCTTGTTTCTGTGTTCCACTATACGAAAGAAGCAACCAACATACCTCTCAAAAAGTATACTCACATTAAGGCGATGCTCACCGGTTTTACTCTACTTCATTAGGTTACTGCATGAGGGATGTTGAAAATTGAAATGCCTTGTCGGTGATGATACCGTGTTTGTGATTGCAAGAGGTGGAGAAGAAAAGGTAAGACCAACACACTGGATAAGAGAAAGAACTCATATTTTTGCTTTTATTAGGTTATACTTCACAAAACAGCATACAATGAACACTGAAATATTGCCAAGTACTTGAACCCGAAAAACGTCACGTACACCAAAAGGATCAGGATTGCTGGGCTACTCTTCAAATTGCTTGTACTCATAAATGGATCCAAAAGGTGTTTTTGGCTGTCAACAACGGATCCGAAGCAGCGAAAAGGACTACTCTACTGATAGTAAGTTGAAAGGGAAATAATAGGATGACAGGGTTACAACAAAAAATGGTGCACTTACTTCCTATTTTTTTATCTTCTAGTCAATATAGGTCTAATTGTGGAATAGCCTTTGGACGAAGCTTATGCAAAGCCTGCTATTAGAAAACAAGATTGGTCAAGCCGCCTATGGCGCCAAATGTTGGACACATGATATCGATTTGGCAATCAATGCGTAGTATAGTTGTCTCTCCGCCTTCCCCTTCCCCTTCCCCTTTCATCCCTATTATTTACTATCTCTTGTCTTTATATCAGTTTAGTTTTTTTTTATATATTATATATCTATCCCCATTTATTATATATCTTTTATGAATAAAAACCGAAATTATATACTATTTTGAAAGGTGTCAGCGAAAACAAAGAAAGAATGTGAGCAGTCAATAAGGAGTGTAGGTGTGTGATAAAAATGGGAATTTTAAGCCCAAATCAAGTAGGTCGCATAAAAACAAACATACAAAATGAGGGGCGTGTATTCAGTAACCTAAAAGTCAAAGCAACCTTTTTATTTATTTTTCTTTTATTCTTCTCATTTCTCAATATCTTTTCTGTAAAATGTCGTCTCTACTATCGAATAATCAATACCATCGTCCAGTAGCAATTCAACATCATCAGTCTCCAATTGTACCTGTCAAACGCATGGTCACTATTGAAAAGGTACCTTCTCGTCAAATACTACAGCCATTGTCAGCAACGATTACTGCATTGAAAGCATCGGCAACAGCAGCAACAACAACAACAAATACTACATCATCCTCACTATCACCCCAAATTTTCCAACTTTCTTTGGATGACAGTGATGAAGGCAGCGATACCGAAGATCCACTGGCGAACAGTCCACAGTTGTCATCAACATCAATATCGTCGGGTCGGGCCCTACCCAATCTACCTATTAATGTAACCACGCCATATTTTACTCACGGAGCTTTGGAGCCCATTGCCGAACAAAGTGATATCCTTCCCTCACCACATCCTGACAATGAGGACGAGGATCAAGAGAATGATAATAACAGTAGTCGACCTAGCACGCCTACTACTCTTAATCAGCAACAAGATCGTTTTCAGGCTATCATCGAACGTTTATTGGATGACCAGTTTGGTCCTGCCCCTGATTCTCAGAAAACAGCGCCGTCGACAAAAGAGGCAACAAAAACAAATACATTACCATCGTCATCAATAACATCTACAGCACATGATAATCTGGATCTAAATCTTACCGAGTCTCCGTCTAAGCCTTCAACATCTTCATCTCCATCATCGGTAGAAATTATCACGCCAAACACTAGTACAGTAGAAGATTCTCCAAAGTATACACTTTTTTAAAAAAAACAAAAATCGGAGCTTGAATACATAAGGAGAAAAACTCACTGAATTTTTTTTTTAGCCTCTCGTCTCATTCTCCTACTCCAGCAAAAGATCGACCAAATCAGCAACAGCAACAATCCAAAGACTGGCGCGTCAGTAAACGATATGGTACCACTACGATTACACCCTTACACGATACGCCTACTGATAAACAAGCGACTCTGGCTGCGGCTTTGAACGTCAAACCTCATTCTCAACATCAATTAAAAGTAGAAACGACTAGGACCACAACTCGATTACCAAGCCCAGCAGCATCAGTGGCAACACAAGGATCTCTCTCACCTCCAAATCAGCAACAATATGTCTCATCTATTGGCAATGGTGGTGGGTACTCTTCATTGCAACCGAACTCACCCATCTCCTTTGAAACTGGTTCAGTCCGCAGCACCTCTAGCATCAATAGTCCCATTACGATCAATAACAAACATCATAGTTGGTCTTCTCAACATCAACCTATTCAACCCTTTCAAAGTATTCGACGACGATCATCCAAGGAAGAAATGTCATTTAGCGATACCGTCTCGGAGGTGGATAGCAGCATTGGAAGTAGTAGCATTGGTGGTGGCAATGGCCTTCCTGTTCACTTGCAGCGTCATGGAAGTCGAACTCGTTGTGGACCTACTTTTACTTCTTACAAGTCTTGCAATGATCTGTTTGTGGTACGACACGCCCTCGAAAGCAACAACAACAACAACAACAACAACAGCAACAACAACAGCAACAACAACAGCAACAACAACAGCAACAACAACAGCAACAACAACAGCAACAGCAACTCACCTTTGGGCCTCAGCCATTCTGCTTCCGGTACTGGTCCAAATGGGGCGGAATTAGGTATTCAACAACAGCAGCGAAGTCATCTCCGCTCATCGGCATCCTACACTACTTTGGCAAGTAACAGCATTCACTCGTCCATGTTTCAAGAGCCTTATCAAGCGCAACAACAGTATCGACGTTTTTCAGATCAACCTTCTGCAATGCTTCACTGCCCTCGACATGATTTACAACAGGAATCCGGGAACATGGACACTGCAACAACCACCGACCACTCTTCTCCACCTGGTGCTCTAGATCATCGACTATCGACATTATCACTCAACCAAAATAACAACTGTACAAGCAGCATCAGTGTTGCTAGTGGCATCAGCAGCATTTATGACGCTAGCCTATGCCTCCAACCACCACCACCACCACCTTCCCGACCAGCAACACTTGCGATGAACCATCCTCTCCACAATGCAAGCATGATGTCACTGCAACATCATTTACCTCCACCTCCAGCCAAAGATGACAGCACCACGTTACCTGGATTCATGCCTAACAGCAGTGCGTCCTCCGCGTCGGTCAAATCAAGACTCAGCATTGCCTCCTTCAGTTTGACGCATGACAAGGATGCTATCAAAACATACCGTCGCATGGCCAACAAGACCAACAACAAGGATGTCCAAATGACCTATTGCAAGTATTTATTACAGGTGGCGTCACTCTATGAAATGAAGGATCATCAAACGGCGGACGGTGGGCACAGAAAAAAGGTAATGACATCGCCGGCGACTGACAAGACAAGACGACGGCTTTTGGAAGAAGCGGAATACTGGATTGAAAAACTAGCAGCAAGTGGATACCCTGAAGCGCTTTATATCAAGGGAATGTGGCACGCAACCAACGATCATGCATGTGTGGGACTGATATATCAAGGAATCAATCATGAAAAGGCATTCAAGTGTCTTCGTGTCGCTGCCAAACATGGCTGGGTGGAGGCGTCTTATCAGGTGGCTCGCTATTGGAAAGACCGTGGTGATTACAAGAAAACCCTGACAAATTATAAACTGGCTGCTCATCAAGGACATGTTTTGGCCAACTATGTAAGTGGAGGCGTGTATGATTTGTGTGATAAAAGACACACGGTTGACTGATTTGATTTATCACTATCATTATTATTATGACGACAATAGAAAATGGCGAAAATCTTACTACGTGGACAACTCAACCAAAAAGTCAATATCAAACAAGGATTGGAATATCTCAAATCAGCAGCGGATGCGACCACGAACGACAGTGCACAGGCAGCGTTTGATTTGAGTTGCGTCTATTCGGATGATATTGAAGCGATTGGGATGGAACGTGATTGTTTGGCATCAAGGAAGAATGTGACCATGGCGATGCATTATCTACTTAAGGCACACCGATCTGGGCTGGTCGGTGCCTACCACCAACTAGGGAAAGTATATGAACACGGACTTTTGGACCAACCACGGGATAGGACAAATGCGTTTGAAAACTATAGCAAGGCGGCAGAACAAGGTCATGATCAAGCAATGCTGGACGTGTCGCGATTTTATTTACAAGGTGTGCCTGGGTTGGCGATTCCTCCTCATCATGAACTGGCTTTCAAATGGTGTCAACGATCTGCAAGCCATGGGTTGGCTCAAGCTGAATTTGCTCTAGGGTAAGTTTTCAAAAATGAAATCCAATCGATCACAGAAAATGACACTAAATTATTTTATTTTATTTTTGTTTATAGAACTCATTATGAAAGTGGTATCGGAGTGGCTGCTGATTATGCCCGCGCCCTTGAATGGTTTGGAAAATCTGCTTCAAAAGGATATGCACCGGCGGCGGAACGACTCAATTTACCCGAAAAAACAAAAATCAAGACATCAAAGCCAGCTACCTCGAGCTCCATGGATTGTACTATTATGTAGATTCTTATGTTTAGTTTTCGTTTATAGTTTCTATTTTTATATCTTTATATTTTATTATTATTGTTGTGTCATTGAAATAAAAATTGAATTTGTGAAAATCTTCCTATCCTTTATTTGATCCATTATTATTGCTGTGTCATTGAATTTGTGAAAGTTTTCCTATCTTTTATTTGACCCATTTGTTTTATACGTCACCACACGTGTTTTCTTTGTCTTCCCCCCATTATCTCGTACAATATATCAAGTTCCCATATTTGTTGCCCGTCTTTCACCCTAATTTACCATCCAATAAACCAGTATCACGCCAATTTTCCTGTACTCTTCCCCATCATTGCACTGAATAGGCTTGCTTCACATACGTTTTCCCTACCATTTTCTCATCTCACACTACTAGTCTTATTTTTTTCTTTTCAAAAACCCAACCCATTGATAAAAAAAATGATACATGAATAAAAACAACCACCAAACTTTGTAATAAATCGGTAAAATATTGACAAATAGAATGTTTCTTTATTTCAATAATATAAAGTAAAAAAAAAAAAGTACACAAGTGAAGTTTTGAATATGTATAATGAAGAGGGGACAATTAAACTAAATCTAACCTACTTTTTTTCCCCACCAACCACCAATAAGACAATCAGACCTACAGAATAGACAAAACCAGTAAGAGATGATATAACACACAAATTTCCCCAACTTTTTTTTTTCGCTTTAAAGTGTCTTACCTAGCCAGAGTTATCTGTTTGATAAAAATTGCGCACGAGGAGAATCATAAGCAGAGTATAGATAGTCATCGATATTAGTCTACAAGACCAGATCGTCACTTGATATTTCTTTGAATAATACACCGCTGGCATAGTGATCACACCTATAAGTAACCCACCGATCAGTCCACCCAATTGTGTCAAGTTGTCCACCCTATATATAAAGCAAAATCATCATAAATTGTAAAGGCGTCAGCGCACTTTGTCCTATTCATTACAATCCATCCTTTCAGCAATACCCAGGCAATAATCCTATAATAAAAGTTGAGGCTAAAAGAATAAACAATATCATAAAGGGGAGGATGAGTCAAAGCAATATATATGATATGCCTTTTTGAAATTCCACTTACCAACAATCACTGCAATTTTAACCAAATGTCTTGATGGTTGACTGATGATCCGCCACATAAGTATGATATCAATAAATGAGCACCCAAAGAGACCAAATAACGAAGGATTGCAGCCCATAGATGCTAAAACAAAAAAAAGTATCAATACGCCCTGAGATCATTCCCCCTGTGTGTGTGTCATATTGCTATACCCATATCCATTCTCTTTTGATTTACGATGAATAGTCGAAGAAAAGCTTGCACCAAAGGCATTTCCAAACAACCCCGATAAAAGGTACACAACTATGTTTTAGAATAAAGTCAGGTTGGCATAATGATATGATGATAGTAGTTTCAAAAGGACGACAATAATAGTAATAACAATAATAGTAATAAAAATAAACTTACCAGCAAACCGTATAGGATTCATCACCCGTTCCAAATCCATAGCAAACAACCAGTGTAGGAAAACGTTGATAAGGCAATGAATGACGCCGGCGTGGACAAACAAGGAAGTAAAAAACCGGAAGGATTGATCAGGAGCCATGGTAGATGCAAATCCTCTCATGCCACAGATATCTTGTAAAGAGCAGGAGGTGTTTTGAATGGAAAAATCAGCATCATCAAAGATAGGATGCAGGAGTTCCAATGAAGTAGGTGGTGGTGACTTGGCATGATGTTCGGTGTTTGCTCCATCAGTCGTTACTGAAAGGGTCGTGTTGAGGCATATGTATCGTTCATCTGGTGGCATTGTTTGTGTTGCACGCATACACGGTGTGAATCTAGCCCCTGTTTGAATAAGTATCTGTTTTTATAAAATAAAAGTGTTGAGCAAAAGAAAAAAAGCCCAGCAGGAGGGGAAAAAAGGTAAAAATCAGGGCATGACAGAAAAAAAGCTTACCTGAATTGAAGGTCCGATCATGATGTTGAAAGGATCCAATTCTAAGAATTCGCCTAAAACAAGGATTTTATGCCGTAAGGAGTTTTACAATTTTTAGCCCCATTATGTACTTTCATTTTCTTTGATTTTTTTTTCTGCATCATACTTGATATTTGCTGACTCAGTAGCAGCTCACCAGATAAAATCAAAAACATCATGGTCATCAAAATGTACGTAGTCACCACTGGCCACCGTTTTATACTAAATGGCTTTATTCCTGACCGAAATATCATATACCATCCTATTGGTTGCTTATGGTAAAACTCTTGTGATTGTATATCGCCGTCGAACACCTTTTCTTCGAAAAAACGGTCATTGTTGCCATATTTTCTTTCATGTTGATTGTCCTGTTCGGTAAAGATAGAGGGTACGGTTACCCAATGATGATCTCCTTTCTGATCATAGTCACCATCTTCTTCTAATAAAAGCATTTCATTTCGTGGAATATCTGTAGTCATGGGTGATTGTCCTTTTTTTTCGTTGATGAAAGTGACGTCTATCTTCGTTAGGCTCTGTTGATCATTATTATGTGTTACGTTTTCCTTTGTTTCATAAACTTTCATTGCTACTGCCAACTAAGAAAAGAAGAGATGCGTAGAAAAAGAAACAAGAAAAAGAAAAATATCGGTGTGCAGATATTTTTCTTCTTCTATTCTTTTCTTCATTACCCCTTTATTGCTGTTTATGCTTTGTATAATAATAGTCAAGTCGATCTGTTTGTTCTCCTCGTTCTGCCCCTGATTTTTTCTTTTAATTTGGAACTCCCCTAGCTCGCCTTTATGCAGGATGGTTTGTAAAATGTCATATAACATAACAATATAAAACAAATTCATCATACCAATGTTCAAAT
>JAFHAR010002128.1:54029-64620 GCA_019677225.1 Absidia healeyae | reverse complement strand
TTTTTTTTTTTTTTTTTTTTTTTTTTTTCGCACGCACACACACATACACACAAAGATGAGATACTTACGCTTTACAATAGTTGATATAAGCTTTCATTTTTTCCAAATCAATATCACCCATGGCAGTGTCTTGCATTTGTCGGTCCATGTGAACGTTGAGTACATGCTTGGCAATAGACTATCATAAAATAATAATAATAAATTCATGTGAGCCTTCTCTCACGACCTACGTCGTTCATCCTTATCTTTTAAACCTTTTTTCTCATCTTACAATATCCCGTGCTTCGTTGTGTTCGTCCTTTACAATAAAGATCATATCAAAACGTGACAAGATGGTTGTTTGGAAGTCAATGTTCTAATTGATCATCAAAAAAAAAAGACATCAGTGAATCATATCCCTTAGATAACATTCGAGACATTTTCAATACTTACTTCACCAGGCGTCTTCATATCATCATATCGACCAAATACCGGATTGGCAGCGGCAAGAACTGATGTTCTGGAATTGAGAATCGTGGTTATACCCGCCTTGGCAATAGAGATGGTTTGTTGTTCCATGGCTTCATGAATGGCCACACGATCTTCGTCTCGCATTTTGTCGAATTCATCAATACACACCACACCACCATCCGCCAAAACCATTGCACCACCTTCGAGGTAGAAGTCACGCTAAAGTAGAGAAAAAAAAAAGAGCAAGTGAGTCTACATATAGAATTCCATCCGTACATTTTTTTTATATATTGTTGTTCGTCAAACTTACAGTACTTGGGTCACGAATCACAGACGCGGTCAAACCAGCGGCACTACTTCCTTTTCCAGAGGTATACACGGCAATGGGCGCTACTTTTTCCACAAATTTGAGTAATTGAGATTTGGCCGTACCAGGATCACCCAACAGTAAGACACTAATATCCCCACGAAGACGCATACCGTCGGGAAGCACCTTTTTTGATCCACCAAATAACAAGCATGCAATGGCCTTTTTGATATCTAATCATCAATAAAAAAAGTCGTCAGTGGTATAGATTCATTTCTTTCTTCCCAGTTTTTACCTTTATTTCCAAAAATCGAAGGTGCAATACTTGATGCAAATGATTCAAAAAGTTCAGGTTGACGTGACATGCGAATATATTCTTCTTCTTCAGTATCGGTAAATACAGCACGGCCACGATTGCTATTGTGTTGATCCATTTGCAGTCCCACGACGCGAATATAAGGCGTACGGACAGCTGCAGCACCTGTCGATTTCTATTGCCCCCCCCCCAAATAACAAATGAAAAATGTGTGAGCCATCCCCCTTTTTTTTTTTTGCATACTCTACGTCCCAATCTCAATTTTTTTTCATTTTCATAGAGTAACGTACCGCTGCCTTGTTTTGATAGATCGAATAGATACCCATAATCACTGTACGCATACCAGGCACAACACGATTCGTAAGCCATCTAAAGATATATAAAAAAGGAAGATACTTTAGAACCCTATCCTCCCGCTCATTGCTCTGTACTTTTTTTTTTTTTTGTTACCTATCAGCATTCAAGATTGTATGACGAGGAAGATCACCCACAGGCACCATATCAGGAGCTTCTTGAAGTTTGAGCACCTGAGAATCCACAAAACTACACTTGTCGTGCACAATCACAAAAGGATCCATAGGGCAATTTGGTTGTTTCATATCACTATTCGACGACGATGGACTAGAAGAAGAAGGAATGTTCATTTGACAATGAGTATACTGAAACTTGAGATTGAATGTATTGGGTTTTCACTTTACCTATCGCACACTCTTGGTAAGGTGATACCCGAGAATCCAGCATTGACAGGTACAACCTTGGTATGACGGCAAGAGCGACACATGATGTTGACATAAGTTGCCCGGGAGCTGAGCGTTGATGCACCAATCACAATACCAGGGATACGGACAAGTTTACCAATATAAGTTGACTATAAATATATATGAAACTACAAAGATGAGTCATTCAATCCAATCCATGTATCTTTCCCTTCCTCCCCATTCTCCACTTACGTTCAAGTCACGGATTTGAATCACATTGGCATCAGAAGTAAGTGTAACTTGACAATCAGGTACATCAGAATCATCAATGGTACCAGGTGTTGGGAATAAGATACGTTTGGCACTTTCCTTGACGGCTATTTCAAACTACATATAATACACCAGAGGAAAGAAAAAGAGGTTAATAAGAGAAAAAAAAAGAGAAGGAAGAATCAGTATACATGTAAAAAAAAAGAACAAGTTTCTTACATACCAAGGGCAAGTGTTCGGCGGGAGAATGGGTCAATTTGTTTGCCAGATCGGCATTGTAGTTGATCAAATGACTCATATCGACTTGAAGATAATATTGTTTCAACAAAAGGTGTTCATGAAGTTGGTCTCTATGAAAAAAGGAGTGGTTAGTGAGCGTCAATGATATATATCATGACGATTTCTTTTACCTGTAAACAAAGCTGTTGCCCAATCGAAAGTTTTGAATGAATCCAAGGTACAATGATTTCAATTCCGAGCGAGAGTTGACATGTTCTTCGCCAGGTAAAACGCTAGTAGAGTAAATTTGTCCACGATCCCAACCAGCGCTAGCCATAATGTAATGTATATGTCGTTTGATAAAAAAAAGAATGGGAAGAGCGGCAAAAAAAGTTTCGTGTTCGCGATTGAACATATTTTCGTGCAGCTTTGTGACCGCCCTGAACCTTTTTGATATAATTCAAACACCGCTTTGACTACAAAATTATACAGTATAGTGCCACCTAATGATAAAATGAACACGGTACCGTCTTGGGTGGATAATATGAGATGTGTACCAGGTCTGAGATCATACTTGATATTAGCTGACCTTGTGTGGACAAAGTGATATTTGTGGTGCAAGAGGTGAAAAACATGAAAATGGGCTTACCGTTTTACAGGATTTTTTTACTAGCAAAAGTGAGTCCATTCGGCTCAAATATGATGTCGAAGGTGTTTGGAGAACCAACCATCAATATTATTCACTATGATTTTGACACAAAGAGAGAAAAAATCGATTTTGTTTTTTGTTTTTGAATTTCAGATTCAATTTTTTTTTTTGGATGAAAATTTTAAACAAAGGTGCTACATCATTCCAAATTTAACCTAGAGTTCCTCTTATCATAACCACCGCCTAAAAAAATATTGTATTTCCAAAAATATTTGATCAGATAAAAAGTAGAAGACGCATTATGGACACAAACTACAATAATCATACACAATCAAATATAGAAACCAAGAACAATTCACAATAATAATAGTAAAAGATATAAAGTAAATGTATGTTTTTATTTGAATATGCAGAATAAAATAAAATAAAGGTAAAGAGATACTATATATTGTACTAAGGTAAATAACTATATTACTACTTTCGTTTCTTGATTCCCGAGGTATGAGAGGTCTGTTTCTTCTTGTTGCGTAGGTAATAGTATTCCAAAAAGTCACGTTTGTCGTTCAGGTCAAGATTGGTTTTCCTAAGGCGGCCTAAGCTGCCAAGCGCCAACAAAAATTGTTCCCCTACAAGATCCTCTGAACCAGCGAGAGCAGCCAAGTCCGCAGTGTTGACAGATCGATCGGTGGAGCATGGCGCTTCTTCATCCAATAAAAATCTGACCCGTAATGTATTGGAAAACTACCAAAAAAAAAGAAAAGAAAAAAAAAGATAATAATGTTGGCGAGTGTCACAAAGAGAGGCTGTTGTGTTGAGTTTTTTTTTTTCAGCATGGTCGTCCATCTATTTATTTACCTGAGAGCACAAGGAGAGAAAGTGTACAAATTGATATCCAACAGTGTAGGTGGGAGGCATATAGCTGTATTCGTATTTGAAGGTCATGACATGGAATCGGCCATCGCGATCAGTGGGGTTGAATTCCTTGAAGAGAGGGGTGTTGAACTTGAGTAAAGCACGACCGTTGGAAGTGGTGGCTTCAGGGAAGACGACGAGGGGGCCCCATTTGTTGTCTTTGGCGAGCGTTGAGAGTTCCTTGATGGTGTATAGATCCTTTACATCCACACCAGCTTCTTCAGGTGTCAGTGGTGGTGTCCGTACACATGATCGAATTGCTTGCCATAGTGATAACCGACGTACCTTGTTGACCGAGGGAATGATTTGAGTAAATACAGGATTGAACCTATTATAAAAGAATAAACAAACGCATGTCAGTATTCTATTTATATATATGATATATCTTTTTCTTTCATGCACACATCCGCATACCGCACACACACAAGTAAAAAGCGCTTACCGAAGAGCCAGGTAGATGACTTCAATATATGATGTCCAGTTTGTAACAATGATATCACCGGCTTTGGCAATCAAAGAGGGTGACTTGGAGGCCTTGTTACGTCTATCAAAACAAAAGAAATGAAGAGTGTGAGTCAACAATACATATATGTTTTCAACATACCAAACGTACCCTTTTCGTATGGAGACAGGTTCAGACTTGATATAAAAGAAGCCAGTGAAGAAAAGGATCAGTCGAAGGCAAATCGATGAGAATGTCCTTTTCCATATGCGCTGCAAAGGACCTAACGGTGTCTAAAAAATACATGTGTGTCAATGTTCATTTTCATCAAGAGATACGATAACAATTGTGATCGATTCCTTTCATTACCAGTAACGTGCCCAGTAGTGGAACCAATATAAGATAAAGGAGACCAATCACCATCACCAAAGCAAACTTCAAAACACCCTGGACAGGACCAACAATATAGTGGATAACATTGGATAAGGAAAATAACAAACTCGTTTCGGTACGTGGTGGCTACAAAAAAAAATGAGAGAGGGGAGGAGATGAGCCATGAACTGTTGTTCCAAATTCAGTATCTTACCACAGGAGGAAGAAAAGGTTGAATACCAGTCGAGGCGTCCTACAGTATACAAAAAACAACATCAATGAGTACAAAGGTCGGTCAATACACAATATATAATATATATGTGAAGATTACCCTCCAACGAGAATATTTTTCCATGATGGATAGAAACAAAAGAAAAACCAAGTGTCGCGTCCATCGCTTATCAACAAAAAATGTAATTCACACTCCGCCCGAGGACACACAAAAAAGGCCCCTGGACCTGCACAATAAAATATAAAATCAAAGAGATATATATCATGATCAAAAAAAAAAGATTTTATTCTATAGATGAATGTAAAAATAATATATACTTTTGTCTAAAAGAGAGGGAGGGAGGAGGGGGGGGGAGATGATATAAACGCAGTACTAAATTTATATATGATTGGGAGCTGGTAATAAATAAAATAATAATAATAATAATAAAATGATGGTGATGAATGGATGGGAAGAAGGGGGAGGGGATAAAATTCTATAAATCTACTATTTTCTAATCGCTATCCGTATCAGCTTCCTTTTCACCACCTTCAATGATCCATTTGAGATGACGAGCACGGCGACGATCTTCTTGTTTCTTGATATCATTTCTAGTCTTCTTCTTCTTTTTGCTGAGCTTGGCCTTGACCTTTTCGTCATCTACCTGTTTTTCATCGTCCACTGCAATTTTACCAGATCGATCCAATTGACCAGCTTCCAATTTCCAGGTTTCGGGACAAAGCGCACCAACGAATTCTTGCGAGTGAGAAATCATCACCACGGCACCTTCCCAGTTCTTGATAGCATTGGCAAGACCGCCCAAAGATTCACGATCCAAGAAATTGGTAGGTTCATCCAAAATCAACATATGAGAGTTGTTCCACATGGCTGCTGCAATTACTACCTTGACCTTTTGACCACCAGATAATTCTCCCAATTTGCTGTATTGTGCGATATCAGGATCCAAACCCACATCTAAAAGAATCAAATCAAAAATCAATATACTAAACTGCATCTCGATTTCCTTTCCACTTTTTTTTTTCTTACCCAGATAATGTTGACGAATAGCAGGCACAGTCAAGTCACGGTACATAAGACCTTCACGAGAGGCTTCCTTATCATCAAATTGTTGAACCATTTTTTGGAATCCAAGTTCAAGGAGCTTTTCACGAGAGAGCCAGGTGTTGTGCTTGTGAATCTTGTTTTTCCACTTGACTTCATATTGGAATGTTTTCTTGAGCTTGGCACGACCCAACAAAGTCTAAGATACACCAAAAAAAAGGCATGTCAGACACACACACACACCCTATCATATAATTTCGTTCACTTACTTCGATTTGTCGTTTGTCACCATTGATTTCAATATGCTTGTCCATTTGTGCCTTTTCATCATCGGTCCATTGACGGGTTTCCTTTTCCAAAACTTCCTTGTCTTCACCAGTGGAATAACGCCATTGCAAATAATCCATAGGGGTCTTTTCCAAATGTTGTTCCAAATGATGGAAGGCGTGTTGTGCAACATAACCAATACGCAAAGCAGGATGACGCCAGACGGTTCCAGTTTGAGGGATGGATTCACCAGTAAGGAGCTTGATCATAGTAGTTTTGCCTACAAAAAAAAATTGTTAGAATATCTGGTCCTTCATTCCAGCATACACGCACACATATCCTCTTTTCAATCGTTTCTTACCAGCACCATTAGGACCAACGACAGCCACACGGGAGGAGAGAGACAAAGATGCAGAAGCGTTATACAATGAGGGTTTGGCGGCACCGTCATATGCGTAGGTACAATCAGTGATTTTCAAAATGGCCTTGGTGTTGCTTCGAACACCTGACAAAACCGAAGGCTTGGGGAAGGAGAATTCAATGGTAGAAGCATCGAGGGTATAGTAAGTACGAGCCGCAGGGTAAACTTCAACAAACCTATATAAGTCATCAATGTCAGTTCAAATTGCTAGTATACCAATAATCGAATCCACATTTTTTTTTTCACTTACTTGGAGAGATTACCAGAATACAAGCGCAACTTCTTCTTTTCATAATGCAAAATTTGAGTACAGACGTTGTCCAAGAATCCAGAGTCGTGAGAAACAATAAGACAAGTGACTTGAGATTGACTGTTGAGGTAGTCTTCCAACCATTTGATATTGTATACATCCAAGTGATTAGTAGGTTCGTCCAACAATAAAATATCGGCCTTGGCAAGCATAGCACGAGCCAATTCCACCTTCATTTTCCAACCACCTGAGAATGTGTTGACAGCATGAGACAAACGAGAATCGTCAAAACCGACCGATCGGAGAGATTCTTCGATTTCATCCCTAGGCACACCTTGCAAGTGATGATCAGCAGCAACATAATCCACAACATTCAAAGAAGTATCAGCACCTTGCGCAGCATAATCCACAAAAGCCGTGCGCACTTGATCTTGAGAGGGGAAGCCTTCGACCTTGCCTTGATGAATAGCCCGCATCAATGTTGATTTTCCAGCACCATTTGTACCACACAGACCATAGCGTTGGCCACGATGCAACTTGAGTTTGGTATGGTTGAGTAACAGACGGGTACCATAGGCCAAAGAGAAATCGTCCACACGACAAATTTCTTCACCTTCTTGATGATCAAAAGCATCGGCATCATCAGTAGCACCACTACGTTCCTTCCACAAAGTATGTAATTGTTCAAAAATAGCATCACTAACGGCAGGCACATCTTCGGTCACCAAAATAGTATTCAAATACACAGAGAAAAGCTTGGACCATTTTTCAGACACAAACATTTCTTGACGGATACAATCAGCACAAAGCACACCAATAAAGTGGAAGACAGGGTCGTAGAAAGAGTCCAAAAAGACTTGCACCTTCTTAACTTGAGACTTGACAGCATTCACCGTTTCATTCAAGGAAACACCAGAGAGTTGTTTATCCTGTTCATCCTTTTCTAAATGACCACCAGCATCAATCAAGGTTTGCTTTGCTTTACCAGCCAATGCACGAATTTCAGGGAATGCAGCACCTTCTGCTTGACGATCCACACCAGGGTAGAGTTGAGGCAAGAATTGAGCGGCAGTACGAGGATCACGCACCAATTTACACAGATTGTCAATGATGATCACCGTTTGGCGCAACAACAAGGTCGATCGTTCGGTCAAGGCACGGGTCAACAAAGGTACCATGATAGCCAAGGTAGGACCATTGACTTCAGCCACAAAGGTAGTACCAGCCAATTTTTCAATAGTAGCAGGGACATGTGTAGGATCACCCATACAGAGCACCAAATCCTTGATGTGACGTTCAATATCAGGGTTTCCTCCAACAGTACAGACAGCACGCATGGTTCGTTGAGCTTCGGAAGCGACTTCGTTCTTGGTATCGGACAAGCAGTTGGAGACCACAGGGATGATATCAGGTAAAAGTTCACCGACTTGTTCAGCGGCCCGTTCAGTAAACCGTTTGAGTAACTTGAGAGCACCAACCTTGGTTTGCCATTTCTTGGACACATATGATTTTTCACCAGTTTCAGCAGAAACAGCAGTACCCATACCTTCATACAATAAGGGAAGAACCAAACGAGCCGATTCAGCAGGAGCAAGATCGACTATCGCTCTAGCAGCACGTTCAGCAGCATCTTGCACCACTTGGCCCTTATCCGCATAGAGATCCAAAAATAAGACCAAGTATTTCATCAAGACAGGCACCACAGGTTCCTTGACAATTTCGGTCAATGCATTGAATCCAATAAGTCCACTTTCTCTTTCCATCCCAGACTTTTTGTTCTTGGCGCTAGCTTCCAGTTTTTGTAAAATGTTGTGATGCTTCAACATGATAATACCACGAGATCTGACTTCTTTGGCAAGATCACGAGCAGCTTGATCGACTTCTTCACTAGTAGGAGCGGTATTGAGTTTGTTCAACAGATCGTTGACCAAAACAGCCACATCATCGGTTGCCATTGTTGGATTTTGAGGAGAAGAGGGGGAAGAGAGGGGTGGTTGGGAAGATGAAGAAGAAGAAAAAAAAAAGAAAAAAAAGGAAAGACAGAAAAAAAGGAGATAGGCGGGGTTCAAAAAAGATTTTTCCAGCCACCACGATTATTTTTCATGGCCGAATCAAAGAACGGTGTTTATCCATTTTGATCTGGCTTTGACCAATGTCATGCAACCAAACTATCAAGAACAGTACAAATACAATACAATACAGGTAACACTCCTACTTTTGAAACGTCATCCCTGAAAATCGTCTTCCTTAATCATTTGAAAACTAATATTGTCATTTTGCTTTTTGCTTTTTTAAACTAATAGGGAAACATTCCTTTTGATTGAACCAAGCGGAGTCACATGTCAAAACTTTTTTGTACAAAGGGTGAGTCCATATTTTTTGTTGTTTGTATTCTCTCACTTTCCTTTCTCACTTTTTTTTTCCCTTTTTTTTTTTGTTACTCTCTTCTATTGGGCTATGGTATCACAAGTTACCCAAATTATTATTGCCGTTCTTATTATTCCTTGCATACCTCTTCTCATATATGTCATTGGTATTCTGATTCCTGAAAGTCATATCGTCTCTCGCACCATGACTTACAAAACTCGACCTGAACGACTTTGGCAACTTCTGACGGATGTTCAACACTATCCAGAATGGCGACCCAAACTTGAAACAGTTGCTATCGACAGTACCACACCAGCAACCCTCGACGAAGGTAAACGCGTTGTCTTTGTCGAACATTCCAAACGCCATCGCCGTACTGTCATTTTACATGTTGAACAGCAGCCTATGAAGACGATGCTTAGAGTGTTGGAAGAACGTATCACCACTGCCGTTAGTTTACGATCGCCTGTCCCTACTCGACCTCATGTCCCCACGTTTTCTGGCTCTTGGACCTTCGAACTCAAGTATCACAATCAAAAATTACGACGAAGCAGTAGCGGCAACAGTAGTAGTAGTAGTACCGGCAACAACAACAATACCACCACCAACAGCAATGATGATATCAACAACAATACCAACATAATCGATGTCCAACTGAAAATCACTGAACAAGGTGTGATAAAAAAACCCTTGGTACGCTTATCCAACATGTTACTCTTCGGCTATCACCGGCGCATTGATCGTTTTATGAAGGATTTGGAAAAAAGGATTGAACAAGACCTACATTTTTTAGTCGATAAGGACAACGACAACGACAACGGCGTCAAGACTGTTTTGGATGATAATAACACAACATTAAGGACAACAACTGGGGATTCTGGTGACAAAACGGATTGGCCGCAGCTCAAGTCAGCCGACAGCACTACTTTTTGTAACGAGACGCATCAGCAGGCGGCAGCGGCAACTACAGCAGCAGCGACCCTTTCATTACTGACCAACGATTTGCTCAACAAGGACCTCGATACAGCTCGTTTGGATCAGGATGGTGATGACGACAACGACGAATCAAGAACGGCCATTGGACGACGGCAGTCATCCGCCTCCTCATCATCAGCAAGAGTATTGGACAAGGACTGGGATCTAGTTAGTGAAATCTATGAACGACAAAAAGCATGATTGATTTTACAAGTAGTAGCCTACTGTAGTATTAGTTTTTTTATATATCTATCTATCCAATACCCCATTTTACCACGCACTTTATTCTTGTGACCCCTTCATTCCCTTTTACAGTAGTATCCCCCCACTCCCTTCTCATTATTATATACTTTTGAATAAAAAAACATTGAAAAATTACCGATATTGTCCCTTTTTTTTGAAT